>JARKIB010000920.1:0-14140 GCA_029378385.1 Mycena metata
ACGATGACGAGGAGGAGACTGGCAAGAAGCGCAAGGTACATATTTTATCTCTACTGCGATGTTGCATCGGCTTGAGCTCGTACACCCAGAAACCCGCGTCCAAAACCGCGAAGCCACCAGCCAAAAAGGCGAAGGCTACGAAGAAGAGCAAGGCGGCCGGTAGAAGATGACAGCGCGGGCGAGGAGGAGGAGTGAGCAGTGCGAGGACTCGATATCCACGCTATCATTTGCGTCTAATTTGGTTTGCGGTGCTTTTGGTCGCACTAATGCATACTTGTACATGGATCATGAAATCACGAATGGGCAATTGCTCCGTCTTCTGTCTGGCTTGAAACAACTTAACCAAAAGAGCAGTCGAATATTGTGTCGTCGCGATCAACTCGAGAACAAGAAAAATTACATTCTCCGAACTGTAGAATCCAAGAATTGACAACTACACATCCTTCCATAGCCGCTGAGGGCGGTGGCACTTGTTCCGCTCCTCGTAGCGGGAACACGCTTTGCATAATATCCAGCCGGGGGTCAGGACGCTACGCCCCACTGCCGTGTGCTCTGTACAGCACAGTTCGAGCAGCCGCCTGGCCCAGGGTGCAGCCTAACGCGCTGGATGACCGAGATCGGCCGGGGCTGGTCATTTTTCCTCTCGTACGTATAGCATGCTTGACACACGCGCCCGGGACCCAGTCGACTGGAGCACCAGTACTTCCCTTTCGTCGTCATACTTTTGCAGTTGGAGCATCCGTCAGGCGGGGCCGTCGACGGGCTGGCTGGCTTAGTGTTTACCGTGTCCCGTGCAGAGGCATTTCGGCGCTGCTCTCGTTGCATGCACTTGCGGCGCTTTCGAATATCCTCCTTAGAAAGTGGCCGCGCGAAACCGTTGGCAAGATAATAAATGCCACATCTGCACTCGCAAGTAAGTCAGAACATGGTTGGGAAAAGCGGAGACTACAAACTCGTCGCAAACGGTATTTCCCTCGCCGTCGGTCCGCCATTCTCGAGGCTTTTTCTCTCCGCAGTTGTGGCACTTGGTCCTCGGTTGCGGTTGCGGGCGTGGTGGCCTCTGATACAGATACAGCGACTCAGGTCGCGCTTTACCATGCCTTTTTTCATATGTGTAACATGTGTGACACCTTGTTCAGATAACCGATCGCAGATTAGCTTTTGGATATGTACTCAGAAAGATCCATACAATATAGATGCAGGGTGCACAACGCTGCTACACCAGCTATCAGAGGTGGTCTTGCTGCGACAATTGGCGCACTCGCTGACGATATGAGGTCGATTTCGTGCGCGTTGAATGAGTGAGAGAGGTCGGCATTTGGAGTGTTGCTTCTCGTACTCGAAGCAGGGACGACAGAGTATTTGCCCAATCAGCAGATTGCTATCTGCCCATTGGTTCTTAGAGCTCGTATGAGTTCCACAATTACCGCAGCATTGTGATGAAGGTTGTGATGAAGGTCGAGCTGCTGGGAGAGGTCGACACTTGGAGTATTTCTTCTCATGTTGGTAGCATGGGTGGCATATCTTGGTCAGTAGAAGCTTGCTCTTTGTCCAGCGGCTCGTAGCGGTACTACCGCAGTTTCCACAAGACTGCGCCGGCGGAGCTGGAGACGTATGTTCGCCGTCGGTCCGCACAACCGAAGGTCGGCATTTCGAGTTGCGCCCTTCGTAAGCGTAGCAGGCTGCGCAGATTTTCACGGCGATGAGTCTGCTGCGCCTCCACCTGCTTGAAGTCTTGGTACGACCGCAGTTTCCACAAGATTGCGCCGGCGGAACTGGAGACGTGTTCTGATTGTCGTTCCCAGAATCATCGGCAGACGTCTGGTCGCGCAAAGTACACCCATCGGGGTTCAGTGGCGCGGAAAGTGTGTTCCCAACCCGGCGGCGTTTGGATGTGGGGTTCGGTACGCAGGCGCTGGTGACGTGGAGGGCTGCGACGGGGATATCGGTTACTTCGGAGACGGCGTCACGACGTGCGAGAGGCCGAGCATGAGCGGCAAAATCGGCGTCTCCTGCGGTAACAGCTGTGTCGACTCCATCTTCCGGTTCAGCAGCTATTTCACGGGAACGACCGCGTCGGGGAAGTGCGCGGAGTGTTCGAGAGTCGCTAGAGGCCGAGTTGTCTCCGTTGAAAGCCACATCGTCCAACGCTGCGTGCTTGCGTTTGCGCATTCTCTAATTGGCGCTGGGAAAGTATGTAAGCCGAGTCGAGATTGATTCAAGACGACTCACAAGCAAAGTTGTTCGTGCTTGAGGTGAGAACGAGCAAGAAGAAAAAGTTGGAAAGAACGTTTGTGTAGACTCAAGGCCAAGGCCGTGAACTCAAACAGCTGGAGTAATTCGTGCGTAATGAGTTGCCGCCACATAGGAGTCTTGCGGATGCTTGGGCTTTGCAGTATTCAGTTCACTGGTAGTGAATTCAGAGACAGCGAGCCTGTCCCGGAAGTGTCATGGGTGAGTTTGTGCCAAGTCTTGTAGATTCAAGGATAGCAAATTGAAGCTCGAGGACATGGTGAAGTAAACACAAGTGTCCGAGAAAGGCCAATTTCCAGAAAACAAGCTTTATGTGTATTTTATAGCTGAGAAGGAAAAGAGCCGACGCTCAAGCCAAGGCAGAGATGAACCAGATGAACGTTAGAGTTGAAGCGCGACGACGCGGCGGCCCGCCTATTTGCAGCTGTTGTGACCGCTACACTCGATCACGTGTCCGATCGGTATAAGTTTGTTGATCTGCGCGTCCCGTCTCTTAACCACCAACCACCACCACCACCAACACCCTTTGCGCCACTCAAGACCAATGGCCCGTACCAAGCAGACCGCCCGCAAGGTCAGTCTCCTTGTTCTACACGTCCTTCTCCTTTACTGACGCGCCTTGCAGTCCACCGGAGGCAAAGCTCCTCGCAAACAGGTCCGCCGTCGTCGCCTTTGCCTCTCCGCCTCACCACTCGATACTAACACGCTTCTAGCTCGCCTCCAAGAGCTCTGCCGCTCGCAAGACCGCCACGGGTGCCGCTGGAGGTGTCAAGAAGCCCCATCGTTTCCGGCCTGGAACCGTCGCCCTCCGTGAAATCAGACGTTACCAGAAGTCGACCGAGCTCCTCATCCGCAAGCTCCCCTTCCAGCGCCTCGTCCGTGAAATTGCCCAGGATTTCAAGGTGCGTCTCTTCGTCGTTCTTTACCTTCGTCTTACTCATCCTCGTTCGCAGACCGACCTTCGTTTCCAATCGTCGGCAGTCATGGCGCTGCAGGAGGCTGCCGAGGCATACCTCGTCTCGCTCTTCGAGGTGCGTTTCCACTTCCCTTTCCTCGTCGTGCCACTCGCTGACGCGTCGTAGGACACCAATCTCGCCGCCATTCACGCCAAGCGTGTTACCATTCAACCCAAGATCTCGCTCTCGCGCGTCGTCTCCGCGGCGAGCGATCGTAGATGCATCCCTGCCCACACAAACCATGCACACTAGACCAACACCTTCCTCATCATTTGTTTCTGTACACGCATTTTTGTAACCACATAGTATCATGTTCAAGTATATGACAATATGGCATTGTAATTCTTCCAGGGACGCGTCTTTTGTGCAAGTTCAACAATCAACAGCCTTTCGCGTTGTGTTTGTTTGACCGCGTGATGCCGGCATCTCGGATTTAATCGGAGTCTGTGTTCCTTTCTTCAACTCCAAGACTTGCGCGGCGTAGACGCCGGTCGAACAAACCATCTCAGCAGCATAGACGACTACGCCCTCCATCGACCGCTTTGTTGACTTTTCGCTGCTTGATTCTTGGCCCAACCCCTTGCGTTCAGTCTTTGTGCTCTCCTACCCGGAAGGGCTGAAAGCTGACCGAGTTCATCCGCGTCATGAACGATGATGAGATTGGCCAGATATACCAGTTTCCGGACGCCACTCGGATTTCCAGAATCCTCTCCCCCAGGACTCCGAAGAAGGGCATGAAGGGCGCTGAGCTCAAGGTTCTCGATAATTACGACTGTGTTGTTGACACTCCGGAATTTCAAGCTGCATTCACTGCAGCGCAAGGTCAGCCTGGAAGCGTCCAAACGCAACTCATGGCAACCACGGCCTGTTGAACCAGCAACACCGGAGCACACACTACGGTCCTCGCAGAGTTCCTCAATGCATGCGTCTACTATGGAGGCGACGCTCTCGACAAATCGCGAGGTTCTTGGTATGACGAACTCAACTTCGTCGTCTACGCCGGGTCATGGGAGACACTGTGGAAAACGCCTTTCCCGTCAAACCTTGCCTGCGGAGGGAACGCCCTGGTCGCATCGAATGGTTCAACGGCTAAGGATACGTTGTTTTGGAGTCCTCCTTCGGATCAGGACGGGATTCGAGCAGAGATACCTGTGGAAGTGAACGATGATTGGCCGGAATTGATTTTCCAGGCGGCGACGTACGCGCGTTGTCTCTTAGCGCAAACCCCTCTCGCACCTTCGCGCTTGTCATCGGCTATAATGAAACCGGAGGGCTTAGATTCTTGTATTTCACCGCGGGGGGCTTACTTCGCACGTCCCACTCCTGCTTAACACTCCAGAGGGGCGTGCTGACGCTCTTCGTCTCGTGATGACCCTCCTTCTGTGGTCGAATCCGCGAGACGCCGGCTTTGTGTCTACTTCGAACGAGCTGGAGTTTTGGATTCCGCGGCCTTCGGATCCTGAGTCCGAATTGTATCAAGGCGACTACCAAACAAATCCTGCACACCTCCAATTGTGTCCGCGGAAGGGCGACGAGGGTCTCCCGACTTTCCTGTCGGGACCCGGATGCTTCGGGCGTGTCTTTCGGCGGTGGCGGTCTCGCAGGCCAGTGTCTTTCGGCGTCGCTCTTCGCCCCAGCAAATTCAGTGCCGTCGCCCCCGACATCAGCTCCGAGATCGAGGAAGGCTGCAGATGTCCGGCCCTCGACGGAGGTTGAAGAACCCAGCACGAGTATGTCTTGGAAACAGTTTGTTTTTCCCTGTGGATTTACAACAAATGTAGTACCCGTCGAGCCTCGCGGAAAGCATCCCAAGCATCGCATGGAATGGAGTCTACCGGCTGGCTTAACGAACGGATCTCAACCAAATATGCAAGATGTCGAAGGGCGAGACGTTGTCCTCAAGGCTTCGTGGCAAACCGAGAGCGCGAAGGACACAGAAATCATGTACATGGCGGGAGCCGGGGCCTTTGGAACTGCCGTCGTCCTCTATTCTTACGAGGCCACCCATCCAACTGGGGAGCCGGTTTCTAACTGCCTTCTCGTTCCCACACGTCAAGAGATGACCGACAACCCAAATCATCCTTGGACCATCGGGAAGTCTGAGAATGAACCCCCGAAATTCGAGACTTGTGCATCACGGTCTTCCTTTCAATCGGCCACTTGTTCTATGAAGCGAAGTCGTCGTATGACATTTGCATCGGGATAGCCCATGCATTATTAGGTATGTTCCTGTGATCACTCGCTGCACAGCGACTAACAATTCCTATCCAGGATGGTTGTCCTATTATCAATCGGGTTGGATGCATCGCGATATCAGTATTGGAAACGTCCTCCTTACTTTGGGTCAATCAATGACGGTTAAACCCTTCAAGCTCGAGGGTGAAATCCTAGAACCACTTTGGCCGCCCGCGTCGGTGGATGGGACCACCATCGCTCTCCAGGGTCTGCACATCGCCACTGAATCCCCATCCCAGACCTCTGCACAGATTGGCAAGGACATCAATGCACTCATTGAAAAAATCGAGATCGGGAGCAACTGTGCCGCATTCGTTACGGACGACGACCTGGCGGTCCAGTGGGCAACATACTTCGATGACGAACACAAGCACGCCCCCAGATTTGTGAGTACAGAAAGAGCTACTCCGTCTCGCCGCCGTAATAATAAATATCAAGGGAACCCCAGAGTTTATGTCCCTTCCTCTTCATCGTGCCATGCTCGAAAACACAAAGTATATTCAGTCCCCTGCCGACGACGTCCAATCTTTCTTCTGGGTCATGCTGTGGGCCGTTCTATTCAACAATATGGATCAGAAGCGATGCCCAAGGGAAGTCGCGTGGAGGGCCGAAATGGAGGGTGCGGACGTGAGGGCGAAGGGGGACTTCACGGCAAGGCTGAACCGAGAAGAGTTCGATCCGGAATTTAGCGGCGTCAAATACAGCGCTGTTGGTGTCCAATTGTTTCCACTCCTCCAGGCGTGGTGGCGTAAGCAGAGGGAGCTGGAAGCAGACTGGGGAAAAGTACTGCGCGAGGCGAAGAGGATTTCCCCTGAATCTCACGCGCGATTCCATCTTCATCACTACCACTGGTTTGCTCTTCGCGGCGTCAAGGAGTTTCTTGAAATCATGGACGAGTATTGCCCCACGCTGAAGAGCTATGGCCAATTCGAACCTCCGTCGTCGTCGTTGTAGTGGCTGTAATGTACATCTTGTACTTAATCTTGGTCAAAAAAAACAAAGGAAAGAAATTGGTCGGAGATCCGGGGCCGATGTTCGCCGTCTCTTGCTTCCTGTATTCACCTCGACCGAAGAGCCCACTTTGAGGCAAACGCAGTCCTTTGGCATACAGCCTTCGATCTTGGAGCCGCAAAGGAGCACGCAGTGAATATGCCTACTAGACCGGGCGCCGAGGTCACCTTCGCCAGAAGGAAGGACGAGGGTAAACGGCAAGACTCCGAGGGAACAAGGAATGAACATGTCAAGTAGCGACGACGAGAAGAGCGCGCAGAAGTTCTAGCACGAAATTTCAAGACCCTCTTTATGTTCACCCCTTCTAATGCAACGCCAACTTCGCCACCCTGACGTGACGCAGGATGATCCCGACATGAACCAGTGTCCAAATATCCCGAGGTCAAGGAGTCCTGCTACCGGGTCAGCACTTCCGCCCTCAAGGCGATCGAGCTGTCCTCCTCCCAACTTTGGTGCGAAAGGCCGTGTAGGAGGCAGGAGATGTCGTCCCCAGGGCTGCATAAACATTGAAACAATGTTCATTTTAAAATAGATCCCGAACAGGCGCTTAGTAATCGATTGTCGCTCTTCGTCTCTCTCCCCTAACCTGATCAACCTTGTCTCGAACAGTCTTCTTGAAACCACTACCTATCTCTGAAGACGGGACACAGTGGATTCCACACGGACTCGCTTATCGCCCTTTTCACCTTGACCGTGAAGAAATAGATCCGGACGCCACAGAGGCACACACATTCACCCCATCCAGTGCTATCGAGGACTGCTTGCGCGAGTTCATCCAGACTATCCGTCCTTCACTCGAAATTCTTTCTTTCGATAGAAGCATATGCGCCATGTTCGCTGAGGCGGCCTCCGATGCTACGGCGCAAGCAGCCCGAATCCTCCTCGCATTCCAGGAGCGTGTGATGGGCGAGATGCTCAAGTTCAAGCACGACCTGGATAAGGACCCTGAAGTGGCCAAGCAGGTGCGAATCGACGGATCGGAGGCGGCCGACAATAATGTGCTTGCGATGCAACTCGTAGAGGCCGATATGCTCTCCACGCACGGGAAGTTGATCGAACTGAAAGCGTAGGTGTGTGTGTTTACAGAGCTTCATGATTACCTCGGTGAGTGGCAATGATGAATAGCGGTGAACGTTGAAGTGAACGAGCAGAATTGCAGATCAATACGAAACCTATATGAAGGAGGTCAACCGTCTTCACGCGCAGTGGCATGTTGTTCCTCAATCCCCAGAACGAGTAAGACTATCCTCCGCTCCGTCGCATCTTTGTCAATTTTGTTTTTGGAACAACAGTGTTTAATACAATATTCGGGCGAAACACGCCTTCGGACCCGCGCGGCAAAGACGCCTGAGCAGCGCTCAGGCTGCCATCGTATCACATCCAGGTCGAGCTCAAGACTCTCAGATCAAGTTCTCTCCCGAGCTGCTGAGGCTCCCTCTTCGCAAACTGCGCCCAATTAACCGGATCCGATGCACCATAATTGTTTTCAACTCCAGGCATGTCCGTACTTTGCGCAGGGTGGGGTTACAGCGGAACGACGATGCTGGGAATTTCGGTTCTTTGGATGTTGATATCTTCATGTCTGGACGCGCCGGGGGCGGTCGAGAGACGGTGGGAAGCGCCGCAAGGACATTTTGTGTAGATCCTTCGAAATGACTACTTTTTCACCTGCCTTTCATATTCAGACCCGAGCGTAAAATGTGAATCCATAAGCAATGGAACGAAACTTGTTGTGAGTCGTTCTATGAGCCTTTCATGATTGGTGTGGATGAAGTCAGAGAAGGAAATCTTGGCAACATGTCGTATCGCAATCCGCGTGCCTTGCAGAAACCCGAAAATCCTATAGAGAAACGTCGAAAATCTTAGAAAACCTACAGCGAAGCTCAAGTGTATGTAATTCGTAAACGACAACAAAGGGAGCTGCGGCAGGGGTTGTTTGGATGATAAGTAGAATGTAGGAAACGACAAATAGGCGTAGGGTGGAGATTTTGTTTGTATCGTCGAGAAAACGATAAAAGAGTTTCGGTCTGTCTTTCTATGTCCCGAAGGAAGAAAAGAAAAGATGAGAGAAGGGCAGGACTGAGCGACGGTAGCAACGTCTGGAGGTGGTGACTTGTAGTTTCTGCTTACGACCCGGGGACGACAACAACTCCGATTCATCCGTGGTGCGGAGTACTCCGGGACTGTCCCCAAGTTCGCAGAAAAAGCTACAAAAATAAATAGCGGCGATCCCCTGCACAAAGCGAATGGAAGGGCGAGGGAGATGAAATTCAGGGTTTTGATACAGTGTTCACGGCGAAGGGGATGAATTCAGGGTTGTTTTGATATACAACGAATTAATCGACCTAGGGTTAATTTACGAGATGTTGAAAACATCTAGAATCTGAGATCCTTCGTGTCGAAGTAGGTCTTCATTCATTTATTTTCGTGGGCTCGCCGTCGGTGAGAAGCGCATTAATTTTTGCAGTTTCGGTCTTCACTATGAAAGGAGTTTGGGAATGAGCGAGATGATTAATTTGGTGGCGAAGAGATGGACGGGAGAAGAGGTGCTCGGAGGTCGGTGCGGTGGTGCCTAGTATCTATATTCGAGAACGGAAGCGGAACCAAGATCGCAAAGGAAATGGTGAAAGTCGGTCCGAATGTCGGCAAGTGGGAGTCCATTGAGGGGACAGCAAGTGGGTGTTGTTGTGCGTCGTTCCACGGTTAATTTTGAATCGACTACGGGCCTACGGCCCACGGCGAACGATTGAAGATGAGGGGACTGAAGTCTTAGGAACATCCGGTCGAATCGAGGTATGCATGATAAGCAGTACTAGTATACAGAAGAAAGGGTTCGATTCTTGAAGACGCTGACAGTTTCCATCGAGGCGGATCGTTGGTTCTGAGGAAGAGGTCCGAGCGCATCAGTGGCTGAGGTAATATCCCCGATCAGGTATTGTGCCATCACTAGTCCTCAAGAGACCACAAAACACCTCCCTCCACCTTATACCATGTAAGTACCCAAAGTCTATGCCTCAAACTCTCCCAGTCGCAACTCTGGACCCGTCTACCGTGTTCTGCGCGAAAACTGGACTGGAATCGTGCAATTTGGGGTGGATGTGCGGACAGCGAGTTGGATGATGCGCACTCTTTTTTTTCTGGGTGATATATTGTCTTCGTGCTCTTGCTCACAAATTGCACAGAAATGGGTCGGGTTATCAGAGCACAAAGGCGGTCGCATGCCATCGTACGTTTGCGCTGTTCAAAATTATAATGCCAGCAATTAACGCGGCACACAGTTCAAGGCACACACGCACTTGAACAAGCAGCCCGCACGGCTGCGCGCCCTCGACTTTGCTGAGCGCAACGGCTACATCCGCGGAATCGTCAAAGAGATCATCCACGACTCTGGTCGCGGCGCGCCCCTCGCCCGCGTCGTCTTCCGCGACCCCTACCGCTACAAGCTCCGCAAGGAGACCTTCATCGCCACCGAGGGCCTCCACACCGGCGCCTTTGTCTACTGCGGCAAAAAGGCCACCCTCGCCGTCGGAAACGTCATCCCCGTCGGCCAGTGCCCCGAGGGAACCATCGTGTGCAACGTCGAGGAGAAGGTCGGCGATCGTGGTGCGCTGGCCCGCACGTCGGGCAATTATGCGACCGTCATTGGCCACTCGCCGGACGACAACAAGACCCGGATTCGGTTGCCCAGTGGGGCGAAGAAGACCGTGTCGGGCGGTGCGCGCGCGACTATTGGCATCGTTGCTGGCGGTGGGCGTATCGACAAGCCGCTCCTCAAGGCTGGACGTGCGTACTACAAGTTCAAGGCAAAGAGATACAAGTGCGTTTTTGTCTGTTTGATTCATTTTGACATGCGACTGACGACACGACGCAGCTGGCCCCGTACTCGTGGTGTGGCCATGAACCCCGTCGACCATCCCCACGGAGGAGGAAACCACCAGCACATCGGAAAGGCGTCCACCATCGCCCGCTCTGCCGTCCCCGGTCAAAAAGTCGGTCTCATTGCCGCTCGGAGAACTGGTCTGCTGCGCGGTACCGTCAAGGTCAAGGAGGTTTGAGCTGCTCGTTGTTAGTCTTTGCCTTCCCTCACTGCCGCACAAAAATGTATGCCATGCCCACGACAATAATATGCCATGTGTTAGACATACAGTTCACTTTTATCTTGAGATTCCACCTTTGTGTGAAACGGAATTCCTCGAAGCCTTGTCGCATGTGGACTCGCGTAGATCAGATATGTATGACGGCATCAGTGGCTGTTCTTAAGAACCTTGGCGCCCGTCGACTTCGAGTCTATCCGTCTGTTCAACGTTCAGCGTTCAAACAGCCCGCCACTTGAGCAGATTGGGACGGTTAGAATTGACAAGAATACAAAGCTAGCTGGTTCGGGAGGGTTTTCTTGGTGTCAATAGCAATTTATAGCCGCCATGTAATTTCATAGTTTCGCTCACACGCTGCGTATTCATTCTTTCCGGATTCCTCGGCGCGCGAGGCAGGCACCTCCTGTTGCATCCGCCGCCTTGAATATATGTCTGCTCAGTGTGGGTGGATCAGAAGGATTGTTGATCAGATTTAAACGGGAAATGCGGCGGAAAATGGGTCGTGTGTCTGGTTTGTGCGCGGGAGAGTGGGGATATATGATTCAGGGCAGTGGTTTGCCTTCATTGGTGAAACAGGTGATGCTATTTTGTGGCACGCCGAAGCCCGCTCTGTCAGTGGAAGGGAAGTAACCGATCAAGATTTGCATGCATGTTTTGAGGATAAGAGTTTATAAAACTCTGTCTTGTCGTTTGTGCGATGAGCGAGTTCCCCCAGCGCGCTGGACGGGGAGCTGGGCGTGAAATGGAATTCAGACTCCGCTTACCAGAGGCCTTTGTTCTTGTTTGCAACTACAAACTGCCGGGAGTGTGGAGGATATACCTGGGTATTGTCGGACTGGGACATCCGGGGCACACACACGCTCGCAGTCCATCTTTGGCCCGCTCTGGCACTCTGGCAGCATGATTCATCTCGATCGGAATCACCCGTCCCCTCCAACCCAGAACAAGCATCAAATTTTGCCGACAATCCAATATCCTGGCCTGCCCGCGACGACGACTATGTCAAGCCAATCTCCAATTCAAAGGGGCCCATGACCCCCACAGACCACGACGACCCCCACCAAGGACTCTGACCCCTCGTCCCCCGCTAGTCCCTGCAGACGGAAACTCGGCGTCCCCCGCCCGCGAGCGCTCCTCTTCCCTCTCCCCCGCACCCTCGCCCCGTCCCCCGCCCGCAGACGCACAAGACCGCCGCCTCCACCCCCCTCAGCGAGCTCTCTCCGCCACCAGACGACGACGACGACGATGCCGCACCCACACCGGCCAAGCACGACTCCCCGTCCCAGCAGCCGCGCAGCAGCAGCAACAACAGGGCCAAGGACGCCGCCGCCTCAGCACCGGTGTCTCCGCCCTCCAGGGCTGATGATCATGATCCCAAGCCCTCCCAACAATCTTCGCACCTCATGCCAGCCTCGTCACCAGCCCCGCCTGTGGACTCTATCGCCACTCCGTCCGCGGTGGGGACCGAGCCTACATCACCGGCTCCGGGCGACCCAAAGGTCAATGTGATGCTCGAGCTCAATGAGGAGCTGCTCAAGTGCGTTTGGCGGCCTGTTCAGTGTAGCGCCTGTTCTCATCTTATTTGTTGGCAGAGTCTGCATGGAGTTTCAAAAACGCAAGATGGCGTTGTCAGAGGCGCCGTTCCAGGCGTAAGACTCCCGTCCTTTGCAGTGAGATTCGAAATTTAAACATTTTGCATCCTAGATATTCCCTGCGACTGCAGTCAACCTCGCGTGGTCTGCGAGCGTCGTCGACCGGGATCGACAACCAGGCGTGCGTCCTCTACTCAAAATTTTCACCTGATTTTAATCAATTTTATTCGCAGAGCCCAATACCACCACTTCCCATGATGGATCCCCCACCTCCGGTTGATTTCTACCCAACGGAGCGCATACAAGAGCTCTACATGGAGCTCCCCACGTCTTTGCAAAAGACATTGCGCGCCGCGCGTCCACATCCTCCTCCCCCCTCAAACGCGAGCGCTCCGACGATATACCCACAGACATGATGAACAAGCGGCGCGATACAGGAGAGAGTAAAACCATGATGCCGCCGCCGCCAATTCCGAGCCCCGTCGCCAACGCCGCTAGTCCGTTTGGAAATAACGTGAATTCGAACCTGGGTGGGATGACGAACGGAAGCGGGGTGGGGACGCCGCCGGGAGGGGATCCGTTGCTGGGGCCGCAAAATCCGATGATGGGGGATCCACAGCTAAGTGCGGCGTCGCGAGAGCGCACGCGGCAGGCGCAGATGCGGGCAGCGCAGCAGCAACAGGGGCAGGGGAACCGGCAGATGTCGCCGCCGTCGAGCAACAATTCCATGCCGGGTCCGGCGGGCGGCGTGTTCCCGCCTGGCGGAGGAGGCGGAGGAGGAGGAGGCAACAACGCGATTGCAGGCCCGTCGGGTGCTGGGGGATGCCGCCAGGGATGCCGCAGCATGTGCAGCAGATGTATGCGATTCTGACGACGCCGGGGCATCCGTTTGTGCAGTACATGACGAGGATGGTGCCCAACTTTGATTCGTTGCCCATTGGAGCGAAGTTGCAGAATATGTTGAAGGCGCATGTGAGTTGTCGTTTCTTTTTCTTAGGCGGCGATGCTGATGGTTTTCCCCCAAGACAAACATACAGCGCGAGCGGCAGCAGAATGGGCAGGGTGGCGGTGGCGGACCGTTCCCTGGAGGTCAGACGAGCCCCGTGTCGCCGATTGCGCCGATGGGTGGCGGTGGTGGCGGTGGGGGAGGGCCGAATCCGATGTTCGTCGGGAACAACAACCCTGGGATGGATATGCGCGCGATGAACTCGACGCCACTACCCGGCGGAGGAGGCGGTGGTGGTGGGATGAACATGGGCGGGATGATGTCAAATGGCATCACACCGCAACAACGACAACTCATGCTCATGCAACAACAGCGGGGCGGCGGCGGCGTTGGAGGGCCGGGGAACATGAACATGAGCCCGCAACAGCAGATGATGCTACAGCACCAGCAGCAAGAGCAGCGCATGCGGATGGAGCAGCAGCAGAGGATGGGCATGGCGGCGCAGCAGGGCGGGTCGCCGACGCATCCCGGCTCGCCGATGATGGGGGGCGGCGACTTTCCGGCGCTGAGGTCGAACGCGTCGATACCTGGGATTGCGCGGATAGCGCGTCGCCGTCGGATGGTGGGGGAGGGATGACGCCGAGGATGACGCCTACAAGGGGGCCGTCGATGGGGGCGGAGGACTTCCAGCGGGCGATGATGCAGCAGCAGCGTGGGGGGATGGCTGGGCCGGGCGGGGGTGGGTTGGACCTGGGGGCTTCCCGCAGCAGCCGAGTCAGGGATGGAACCAGAATGCACTCCAGCAGGCGATGAGGCTGGGCGGGGGTGGCGGTGGAGGAGGCGGTGGGTACGGTATGGGGATGGGGATGGGTGGGGGCGGGGGCCCAAGGCCAGGGAGTGCGTACGGCGGGGCACCGTCGCCGCCTGGGAGCGGAGGCGGAATGGGTGGCGGACAAAATTGGGGGCAGGGCCCGGGACCTGGCGCGTACTTTGCTGGGTCGCCTGGCGGCGGTGACCTCGGGATGCAGCGCCATATGTCGGGCACCCCTGGGC
>JARKIB010000921.1:0-14046 GCA_029378385.1 Mycena metata
CCCGCCCCGCCGCTCCCGCCCCTGCCATTGAGGCCCCTCCTGCCGGCTCGACATCCACCGGCGCTGCGGCCCAAACTCAGAATGCGCAGCGCGAGGGACTGCGCCTCCCGCGAGTGGGTCCTCTTCTGGAGGACGACCTTTACCTGACCAAGGCGCGCCCTCCGCTGTTCAACGCAGCACATGCGCACCACAAGTGCGCCGTTTGTCTCGGGCCCAAGTCCCATCCTGTCACGTAAGTAAGCCCGTTTTGTGCATAGAAAGCGGCTGTGGTGCTTAACATATCTGCAGTAACCCTTGCGGTCATTCGCATTGTTATGTTTGTATCCGACAGTGCCTGGAGTTCAGCTGGAAGTGCCCCTCCTGCCGTCTCTTTGTGAGCAGCGAACCGATTCTCAATTTCGACGTCTCCGCTAGTATTACGTTCGACCATCCCATGTGGTACGACAACAGCATGGTTACCTACAGTTGGGAAGGTCTCGTTTTTCCCTCCGCGCTGTAGATGTTGCTCCTTACTGTCAGGTTTATGTCAGTCCTACCTTACCTGAGTCGTATTACATGTCGTACACGCGTGTTTTTGCTGTAGCCTTAGGTTTTGAATGAACAGCATGGTATACCTGAATTGGGGAACGTCTGATTGAAGTCTGAGGTCTGAAGCAGGCGGATGAAGGCCATTTACAAATTCTGATCACGAACTCCCCGCAGAAGTGCAACGGTCCTACCGAGAACAAAACATTTACGCCTGAGCTGATATTTTGCGAGGAGGTTCTTGCGGCATTGAGGTGTGGATTGCGAGGTTTCGGTTTTTTGAGTGGGAGAAGAAAATGTCATTATTTAATTACGCCGCCGTAGAATGGTATGTGGTGTTTTCCAATGGGTACTTTCAGTGTGAAGGTAGGTTCAAGAATTTTTTGGTCAATTTATCGGTGCCAGAGGCCACGTTGTGAATTGCCTGCGGGAAACAATCACGAACTCCTTGCAGGGAATGCAAATGTTGACCGGCTCCAGATACTTGATCTGATTCTTGCCTCATCTCCCAACTTTTTGGTGCACCAAGCATGAGTCGGGGCAGGCGCCCGCTGGATGCCGAAACAAAAGCCAAGAACCGCGCTGAGGCCGTCAAACGCTACGCTGCCAAGTACGTCTGTGCTGGTCAAATTGGCGTCGCAACTGCGGCGTCTCATTTCCCTTCAGACACAAAGAAGCTCTCCGTGCTGCTGGCCGAGAGCACATGCGCGCGTAAGTGACCAACTGACTTGATAGCGGGTGGTTCCACTCTTGTAAACCGCTCACTGACTCGTTGATACACAGCGTAAGAGCTCGTAATGCGGAAATTGTGGTCTCAGAGGGCTGCACGCCGAAACATGTCGAGAGGGCGCGCGCTGCGCGGGCTACTTATCGGGAAAAGTGGGTAACAATAACAATTCTACGGAGCTCTACCCAATTGACCGAGGCTCGTGAAGACACAAGAAGGAAATCCGCGCAGCCGATGCTTTGCGGCGTCAAAGGTACTACATAGCGGCATGATCAATACGCCAGCCATTAACCGCACCTCCCATCCGTCCAGCGCATATCTCGAGCAAAACGGCACAGAGGCATTCGACGAGCAACGCCAGCGAGCGTACATGACGAAGACTCAGAAACGACACGAAGGTCGCCCTCCCCCGCCTAAACCACCGTCGGAAAACCAGCGCAGGCGTCGAGCTCTGCGTACCATGCACCTGGAGGAAGACAACGGCAACGATTCGGACGCCGACGATGCTGACGATCCGGACGCCGACATTTCCATCTCGTGGGAGGTTTTGGAGCGGCGGTATCCCCCTGAGGTGTTTGAGCGCATGGAGGAGGAGGTTATGTACATCGGCTGGTTGTGAACGTCAATGTCTCGGACTGTTTTTACTTCAAGTTAATTGAATGAGATCACACAAGTGAAAAAAGCGCCGGAGGGCACATTTGATATGAGGAGACATCGAGATACAGGTATGGTCACGGTATGGTCACGGTCAGGCAGTAGATGGTCGTCATTGGCAAAGCGACTCATAAGTCTCAGGCGAAATATTCATGTATTGATATTGGCTGCAATGCTGCGGTGAGCTCAGGGCGGCGTGCACAGAAAATAGTGGACGCACAACGGGGGGGAAAGGCGGCGAGAGACCGGTCACGCAGAAAACATTCACGCTGGCGTTGTCTGCGTTGCAACACCGGTATTAGTATTAGTTACAGGTAGAAATGATGAAGCAGACAACTCACGTCGCTCGGTACCGGGCGCTGGCGTCCCGCGCGCGCCGTTTGAAAGCCTCCTGTTGATCTAGTGGGAGCTCCTTCAGTCGTGAGCGAAATCTGGGTTAAGGTGAGTCTGATTGAAGGGGGCGAGTCGAGTCCACGACTGCACTTATACCTAGCCATGCGGGCACGGGTTTTGGCCCGTTGCTCCGCTTTTTTCGAGAGCCTGCAATGGAATGAGACGCAAAGGCGGGGGGAAGGGCGGTGGGCGGTAAACATGAGTTGGTATTCTGAGAGTTGAGACGAGTGCGTTGCTTTGTTCATCGAGAGTAGAAAAGAGGGATTGACCGATTATAGACCATGTGGCTGTGAGTTCGGTGAGTGACGCCGCCGTGATGGCTACCACGAATAGCGTGGAGCCGGTTTCTCTCACATGTCGAACCGAACGAGAGTGCAAAAAATGGCAAGAGCGCATAGGGCGCACACCGGAATCAAGACGCAAGACGCGCGACAAGTTGTGGCTGTGCTTTCCTGAAGTTGTGCGGTGGTTCCAAGATCAATATATATGCAAGATTTATTTCAAGGAGAATTTCTACACACGACAGCTGAAGGACGCAAGCCTATTTAAGTGTAGGATAAATGTGGCGCACACGGCCTTCGGCGACGGCAGCGTCGAACAGGGACACGGCCTGTGCTCGGGTCGCGCACGCTTCGAAGGCGGCTGAGCTCAAGCCGAGCGTGTTGAGGCTACATTCAAGACTGAAAAATAAATTACCAGTCAGCAAGGTGGGTGGACAGGCGAAACACGTACCTTGAGGCGTAGATGCCGGGGTGAATGCCGCTATAGACGACATACCAGAAGGGTCCTGACCCTTCAACATGAAGCGGGTTGGGAGCTGGGCCTTGGTGGTGAGTATCGGGTGTAGGCGGCCACGAGATCGTTGTGGAGACGGTGCCATCTTCGTGGATGACGCGGGTCCAGCCGCGCGCGTGCGCATAGTCGAAGGCCGCCTGGGCTTGGGCGAGGGTGCGGTAACCCTGGAACAGGCTGTTTGGGACGCGAACGACAAGGTCAACCACCTCTTCGTTCCTAAAAATAATTATTCAAGACACAAAGAAGAAAAGGAGAGTGGTTAGCGCACCAGTGCTTGAAGGCTCCGATGCCTCGTCCGCAGAAAACAGCATAGCCGCCTTTCTTGGTGCGCGGCTTCGACTTGGGAACGATTCGTCGCGGGGAGGCGCCGGATACCCCTTGAGTTTCGGCCACAGCCTCCGCCCTAAAAGCGAAAAGTGAGAGGGAGGTGATGAAAGGGAAATACTGCGCACCACGACGACGTAGTGGCAATTTTCACCGGTGTACGGTAGGTGTAAACAGCCGAGCGAGGAGGGGTCAACAGGTTGACGGTGCGGACGGGGGCCGAGCGAGGAGGCGTTGAAGGACAACGGTGCGGACGGGGGCCGAGCGAGGAGGCGTCGAAGGACGACGGGCGGGGGAGATTTCGAGAGCGTCCAGCATACGCCAGAGTTCATCTTCCTCGTCGTCGCCCGAGGCCGTTTGCGTGTCGTGCGGGGTATATGGAGGGGGGGGAAGGGAGGGCATGAGCGAACGGTGCAAGATTTGGCCAGTTCTCACCTTCGTGGATTTGATATCTAGAATCTCTCGGATAATCCTTGGGAAAGCGAGATTCGAAGTTCAATGGAGCAAGATGCGAGATTGCATCAATTTCTTAAATTTCCTTTTTGAAACTATGTTAAGCGCACGGCAAACGAGGGTTCATTGAAAATAAGCGAGATCGGGAAGGTACAACGAGGCGGTAAAGAACAACGTGTGTGAGACGCAACGACTGAAACACGGTCAACAAAGGAGGATTAGAAGCGAGGCAAATCTGCAAACCTGCTCAGACGATCGCGACAGCGTTGAGGTTCAGGACGGAATTGAAGTGGTCGAGGGCCTCCACCTGGGTGTTGAACTTCTCGCGGAGGCCAGTAGAAACCCCCGTGACGGCGCTGAGCGAGATGGCCAAATCCTGGGTGAGGCCGACGTATTTGCCGCGCGTAATAGCATGCCACTTGCTGCCGTTGCCGGGGACGGCCTGGAGGGAGGCGGATGGAATGACACTGTAGAGAAGGCCGGCGATCCAGGGGCCAGAGTTACGGATGAAGTTCGACAGGACCGGGGGCATCGCTGCAGTACAATCAATGAGCACCAGTCAGCCATGGGAGGGAACGACTTTACCTGGGGAAGGCGCAGCAAACAGGGCGGCCGCATTGATGGCCGCAGTGAGGGCAGTCAAAGCGGTGTGCACGGCGTCCGCGGCGTGGGCGACACCGGCGAGAGCATTGGGGACTAGAGGCATGGCCAACACGTTAGAAGACAGGATGGGCGAAGGACAAACATGGATACGTACCCTCAGTGAGGGGGGCGGTAGAGACAGCGTCCGTGTGAGCAGCCAAGACGTCGACGGTGCCACCCAACTCGACGAGTGCGCTGGTGACTGGTGACTGAATGAGCAAGTGTTGACGGAAAAGTGCCGCAAGATCTCACCAGCAGCAGGGACTGAGGCCGCTCCCGCAGCACGGGGGGATGCTTGGGGAGCGAGGAACTGGTAGTGCGTAGTCATAATGGAAGGGCGAGCGACGGGAGACTAGTGCTAGTAGTGCAAATGCAGGGGTGGAAGTGGTTTGGGAGGAAGAGCGTGGACGAATCACTGCGGGCTTTATAGAAGAATTTCGAACTCCGGTGATGATGCGAGCACGCGGGACCCGCAAGATGGCACGACTGGATGTGTTAAGCCCAGATGGGGTCGACTGGGGAGGACGTGTTTGTTTTGTTTGTGCCATCATTTTCTTCCGCTCCTGACGACAACATTCTTCTTGTGGAGAGCCGCGAAACATTGAAAAAATCGGTGAGTCCTTACTTATTGGAGAGAGGGCGAGGAGGAAACTGACGGAAAACTTGCTCCAGATTAAAAATGGGAAGATCAAAAGTGAGACAAAGGCGCATACCCAGGGCAAACCGGAAGAATCTGCGGCTGAGGGCGGAAGGCGCTCGTGAAAAAATCCTGGAGCTCCACATCGCCGAGTACACGGACGCCCTAGAGCGCGGCTGGCGACAAGAACGGGAGTGTCTGCAAGGCATCTGCAATGAGTTCCACGCGCGTATTAGCTGGCGTCTCCAGGACCACGAAGAGCCGGATGTGGTGCCCGACTACGACCCGAGAGCACCGCCGCCCGCTGAGGACCTGGACGAGGACGACAAGAAGAATAAGCGCAAACGAGTCGACGTCCTAAATGAGGTGAGTGACGCAGGTGACTCCACGTGATCGTGACATTGACACCTTCGCTTCTTTCAGCGAATTCGTCGATGGTATAAGTACCGGGCGCGCAAACTCAGAAAACATGCACGGTCCAAGGTCGACCCGCGCAAGGATCCTTGGGCTCTTCTTTTGAACTAACTCTCGGGGCTCAAATGTCCCCCAAAAGCTCGCCAGGCATATCAGCAATATATGCACGAAGCGTACGAAACGGACATCGCGGCTCTGGTCGCTGAGCGATGGCTTGCCCGGCCCTCACCGGGGAGCAACCTTCAGACGCAACCCAAACCAACCGCAGCCTTCCGCGCTGAAGTAGCACGGGATTTATTTGCGGCGTTTCCGGAGGACGAGCGTAATGGCTATGCGGAGCGCGCGAAGGAAGAGGCCCAACAGGCCCGCGAAAAATACAACACCGCTCTCAAGGCACCACCGTCTAAGAAGCCCGAGGATAGGCAAAGGTGAGCAACTGCATCGTGTCGATCCTGAGAGCACAAACTGATTTAAATTACAATTACAGATGCATCGACGAACTTGGGAATTTTCTAGGACCCATTCAACGCGGGATCCTGGAACTGACTGGGCTGCACTCTGTCGTGTTGATGGGTGGACCGATCCCAAAGTACGGAGGTGAATTGCAGTCGGTGTAGTAAGTCAGGACGTTAAAGACTAGGCTGTCCATCTGACTGACCTCAATCTAGTTCCTCGTACGGCCGTAGCCGAACAGCCGGCAAGCAGCACTTCCCAGAGTGGGCGGGAGAGCGTTGGGACGCACAAGTCGGCCAGCTAATGGAAGAGTACTTGAAAGGCGCTTTCAGTGAGTGCCCAATTCGTCCAATTTCGGATACGACACTAAACTAAATGGCATTTCTGTCAGCTGAAGAGGACATTAAGGAGGCCGCTCTCCCGGACGTTCTGGAAAATGCGAAATATACACTCGACCCGGATGAGGGCGACAATGACGACAACTCTGAGTCGGACTCAAACGCTGACTCGGACGACTCCGACGCGTCGCCAGCGCCAGCCAAGAAGAAGCAGAAGGTTGCTCCCCAACCCGGCCCAGCGGCGGCGAAGCCTCGAGGGAAGAAAGCGACGAAGGCTCCTGCTCCTGCCCAGTGTTCGCCCACCCCGGAACTCCAGCTCGCGGATCTGCCCATGGACGAGATCATTGCCCAGACCTTGACGGGAAAAACCGTTACTGCCAACACTCTAGCGCCCCGCGGACTCTCGTACGTCAAAGAGCGGAACATGGCGCGCAACAAAATACTCCTGGCGGCCTTGGAGGCGGAGATTCATCAAGGGATGGAGGACATCAGTGGGGATGGGGGCGAGCCTGTAGCAGGGAAGAAGAAGAGGAAATCACCGAAGGAGGCAACGCAGGATGAGGGGGAGGAGGGGGAGGAGGGGGAGGTGCAGCGACGCAAGTCGCGGCGGCTCAATGGGAGCGAGGCGCCTGTCACCAACCCGACGCCCGCTCCCACCGCTACATCGACAACGGCGCCGAGCACCACCCCGACGCCCGCGCCCGCTCCCACCACTACATCAACGACCGCGCCCAGCACGACGCCTGTCACCAACCCCACCGCTACATCGACAACGGCGCCGAGCACCACCACCCCCGCGCCCGCTCCCACCGCTATATCAACGACCGCGCCGAGCACGACGCCTGTCACCAACCCCACCGCTACATCGACAACGGCGCCGAGCACCACCCCGATGCCCGCGCCCGCGCTCGCTGCTGCTACGACCCCGACGCCCGCGCCTGCCCCCACCGCTGCCGCTACACCGACGCCCACGCGCGCCGCTCCTACACCAACAGTCGCGCCTGCCCCCACCCTGACAGCTGCCGCTACACCCGCGCCCACCGCTGCCGCTACACCGATGTCAGCACCCGGCGCGCCCACCCCTGCCGCTACGTCGACCCCGAGGCCGACACCCGCACCCACCGCTGCCGCTACACCGACTCCCGCGCCTGCGCCGGCGCCTGCAGCCGTGGTAGTTGAGATGCCGGAGGACGCACCGGCGTGGCTGAGGGGATGCGTGGCGCAGCTGTCGCGAAGGGACCTAGGGTGTCACTTTACGGGGTTGTTGGAGACCCTGGTCCGCCTCAAGACGTCTTTCGGTTTCGACGACGACACGTACGAAACCCTTCCCGCGGAAGGCCGACCCAAGGAAGTGGGGGATTGGATCAAAGGTGGGCGTGACCGCTCGAGCAAGGTCCCGCCCGTCAAGAACCTCGCAAAGTACATTCGGCAGTGGAACCTGTGGTGGGGTTCGCTTCAGCCGGCGTGGTGTCGTCGGGACAGCGACGGCAATCTGATGACGGGTGGCAACACCGAATACGGGACGACGATTGGGGATTCTTAAATCGCCCTGGGCCGAACGGTTGTCTGTCCGTCGTCGCGTCGCTGTACTTCTGGGGGTTGTGTTGTGATCGAGAGGAAATAGAGCCGGGCCGGTGGAGCGCGGCAGTCCAAGATGTGGTGTGGATGTTGGAAGGACTGGACGCGTCGTTGTAAACAGGATACTTTTTAGATACTTTTAGACTTGCACATATTGTATGCAAGTTATAGTTATTTATGGTGCTGGACCTGAATGCTTGTTCTGCTTCTGATTGGTACTGTAATGAGAGGAGAGGATTTTGAAGGTGGAATTTTGTAAAATAGGGTCACGGTAAGGCGAAAAGGGAGGACACAGAAAGAAAGGAAGGGGGAGGAGCAGAAAGCTGAAGGACCGTCTGGCCGTCTGGGGAGTACAAGGAAACACGCGAGCGAAAATTGAGGGCTGGCGGGCCCGAGCAGGAAGGGGCGGAATAGATCGGAGGGTGGGCAGAGCCGTAAACACCCGTATTGGCGGTCAACAGCCGTATAGCCGTGTTAATCTGCTATCGTAAACAACCGAGTGCATGTAGCCGGAACGCCAGGACAAAAACCCGACCATCATTGACGCATTTGGGAAGCGATACGGGCAGGTTTTATAGGCACCAAATAAGGTTATTTTCGCCCCCAAAAACCCAAAAATTTCCCTGCGGGGCATTGAAAGCAGGCGCTGAACACAGCCAGTGGGTGGCTAGCTCCATCATCAAAGGCAAAGGACGCGGTGGCTACAGCCCTTACCTTTATGCTATATATTACTGCTAGGGCTCTCGAGATTCCGTACGACGAGGGTAGCATGGTGTACCTATCAACAAAGAATCTCAATCTCCCAAAAGGAAGAGCACGCAAGCTCGCACCCAAGTTTATTGGGCCCTACAAAATAATTAGGGCCCACCCAGAAACCTCGACGTACTCGCTTGAACTCCCAACTGAATTGACAAGTCGGTGTATACACCCGACGTTTCACGGGTCCTTGCTTCGTGCGCATGAACCCAACGATGATACAATATTTCCCAGCCGTGAAGTGCAGCGGTTTTACGATTTCGGAATGCCGGACGACCAGGAATGGTACGTCGACGAAAGTGTGAAACACAAGTGGGTAGGGAAGGGAGTGAAATTTTGGGTTAAATGGACAGCGGGTGACTTCACTTGGGAGTCACCCAGCACGCTTAATGAATTGCAGGCCCTTGACGAATATTTTGAAGCCCAGGGAGTAACGCGATCGCGATGGCAAGACCTGAGAAAATAGGGGCTCATCTCGTGACGTCGGCGATAACTGCGTGGCATTCCCATGCCCATCCAATTTCCATCTTTTCTTCCTAACACCATGTCGCCGAATCAACCGCCCCAACAAGGCCAACCAGACCCCAAGCCTCTTTGGGTCCACTCGCCCAAGGGCGTGTTTTATTGGCGGCACGAATATGCTAGTTACTGGAAAGGCCCCGCCAAAGACCGTGTATGGGTGCCCTCAATGGACACCCCTCTCCACCTACCACCACCGCCGGACATTGGCGCCGAACAGGGCGACGCGGCTGGAGGACCCCCAGCGATCCAGTTCGGGTCAAATGCCCCGATCCAGCCCCACACTCCGGCACAAGCTGGATATCACAACCCACTGCACCAAAATCAGCCGGCGACGCCCGCGGTAGCAAGTGTCTCTGCACCACCACCACCACCGCCACCGCTGAACGCGCCGCTCCCTTATCTGAATCTGGGACCCCAATCATCGGGTCCCAGCCACCAGCCCCAACCAAACAGCAACGGAACGGGGTTTATGAGTATGCAGCATTGGCTGACGGCGCTCTCGCACGACCGCCGTGACAATGTACCGCGCACCCTCGTTTGCGATTGGGTCCAACCGCGCAGAGAACCCCCCCGCCGTGAAGCGCCGGCCCCAAACTACAACTACTTTGGTGATGACCGCCGCGAAAGTGTTTGTGGCGCCTGGGATGACAACCGCGGCTTACCGTCGCACGGAGGGTTTTGATCGCGCGGAGATTACCGCGCGCGCCAGGATTATCGACCCCGGGTCGACGCTCGGCGGGAACCTTCCCGCCACTTCGACCCCCAAGCACGACGCGAGTCCAATCGCGCCCAGACCCATGAGCTACAGGAAAGGGCGCGCGACCAGCAACTGTGGGAGCGCGCCCTCAGCTCTAGGCCGTCGGGCTCTAGCTCATCACGAAGCGCACCGTCGAACTCAGCCTCCGAGCAACCCGTCCCCCCCAACTGCAATACGGCGGATCGTGGGGCGAATGGTCATCCTCGCCTACCTGCACGCAGAGGGGTTGACACGGACGACGAGAGCGACTATGGCGGGTCGGGTAGCGACGACGATGACCCCTCAAAAATTAAAAACTATAACGTCAAGGAGAGCACGTGCCAGGCTCAAGCCGTACAGAGGCGCAACAATGGGTCGTTGGGGAAGCCTGGGCGCCCGATCAAGAGACCTCCCGCCGCGACCCTTGGCATATGGAGCGACCTGCGCTACGACACGGTCCCAGAGGCCCGCAACCTGATTTAGTGGGTGCTGGCCGGCTGCCCTCGTGCCTGTGCAATGTTTGAGTACCTGCGCGACTTCTACGGGCAGAACCCCCTGGTTCTGCGCCCTCTGGGTATCCAGTACCTGGTACATCAGCAAAACTCGGTGCAGCAGAGGTGGCTGGTGTTGACCACGGGTGACACCACCCCATTATCGTGCCGAGGCGAGTACCAGGGACTACCCCCAGCGAGCAGGACGCGCAACGAGCGGCGTCGAAGGAAGAAAGCAGGGGCGTTGGCACTCACGGTGGTCCCGAATGCAGGAGGACTTCACCCCAAGACGGGTGTCCCACCTTCCGTGACCGCCGCCGACATGGACGACCCAATGCCCGGCCCCGACGATCGCCAGTACGGTGTATCCGAGCGCAGTTACCTGGGTGATTCGCCGCCTCCAGAAGGGAGCAACCCCGACGACCCGATGAGTCCCGCCGCCTCACTGACCAGCGCCCTGGACTCGGCTTCTCGTCGAAGCCCAAGATTGTGGGCGCCGGGGGCGCGAATGATCAACGGCCGATGGCCCACGAAGGCAGACGGCCGCAGGACACGCATGCCGCCCAACGACACGAGGGTGTCGCGGTTCGCTGGCTTCATTGCACCGGCGGGTGACAGAACTTCGCCCGATCAGGTGCGGTTCCTCGCGATACTAATTCGCGGGTTCAGTGTTTTTGGCTTGTACGAGCGGCACATTCAACGTGGGCAGTGGGTCGGTGACTCGCTGCCCCTGGAGCACTACCCGTTCGAGTGCGACGGCAACCTCGGGATGTCACAGGTGTTCTCATGGGCGCACCAGCACAGGCTAGTTCCTAATAGCCCCGATGCGCTGGCAATGTTCGAATACACGAATTCAGAGTGCAATCGTCTGGAGAATAACACGAGGCCCGGAGACCAGCAGTTCGCCGGGATGCAGCCTCAGGCTCCTGCCGACATGCTGAATTGGCCTGACCGGCTGATCAGCGACTGGCGGCTCCTGAGGCACGGTCCAGTTCGGCGGGGGGTATCCACCACATACCCCCAGCTTCCCGGGACTCCGCCGCGTATCATTGCGCCCCCGGCTGCAACCCCGCACACGGTCGCACCACTGAACCCACCTCCCTCGGCGAACACCACAACGCTGACAATCGCCGCGCTCGACATCGAGATGAAACCCGCGGAAGAAGGCAAAATTCCAGAGAATGGCACCCCTGAGCCGGGTGCCCTGATTACTAGCAACGAGCAGGCCCCGGAGAGTGGGCCTATGAACGTGGACGATGCACTTCTCCGGGCCACGAACGTCCCACTCCCGGAAGATGGCGATGATTGGGAGAGTGCGTACGGCGAGGGCACTGGCGGGAAGACAGGAAACGGAGACGGCGCCCAGAAATAAAATCAAAAAAAAAAAAAAACGGACGGAGGCGGGTACCGCTACGGTGGCACCCAGCTTAGGATGCGCGGAGAGTTCCTCTTTTCTCTATCTACCATACTCGCGTTTGTATATAAACTCATCGGACTCGGAGACTCGTCCTGGGGGGAGGGGTGTAACGAGTTACCATATGAAGACCAGCCCCTATCGCGGGCCGGCCTTAGTTCTTAATGCATATAGTTGGCATCATGTTGTAGTAGTTATATTCCGGAGTTCAGAGTGGGTGAGGGCAACTTACTCTCACCCTACCTTTGAACTCCAGGCATTCTATAATATATAGACCTTGGATTAGTTCATCTTGGGTGATTGCTTAAGTATCACAATCACACTTCTTATAGTAGGCCTCTAGCCAGAGGCATTTTTTTTGATTAGGGATGCTTTTATAGAAAGCCCCCAGGCTGTGGTGTTTGAGTGCCCAACGAATTTAGTTTTCGAGGATTTCCCAAAATGGTAATTGACAGGGTACCTGGCCACCCTCGAAAGCACATCGTTGGCGGTGAATGAGGATCTGCACCGTTGGCTATAATGTATGTGGGACATATATGATGTATTCTGGACACTTTTATAATACATGGGACCTTGCAAAAGTAGTGTAGCGGAGACATTTTACAAGGGTCCTCGGCAGCGGGATCCATACTTTCATCTAAATCGGGCTGGTGCGCCAGTAGTAACGGGTCGTAGGCCAAAATAAGGGATAAGGAGGTTTATTGGAATCCAATGGACCAACGTGAATGCATATCTCCACTTACAAGGTGTACTGTTGAGAACCCGATGTTTAATCTTTTTTCTAGTGTCCAATGAGTGATTTTCTATCTGTATTCATATTAGGAGGGAACGGGGAGTATTCAAGTTTCATATAATGAAGGATATCCATGTCTTACCTATCCTAATGGATACTGCAAGGCGTTGGAATTATAGTCTTGAAGAGGCTATCGGTATCTCGAATTTAAGAGTACGATCACACAGGGCCGGGGCCTAAAAAAAGGGGGGAATTATGTTGTTCTTTTAACCCAAAATATCGCAATAAATTTACAGAAACCGAAAACCCTATTTAATCCTTCAGATTGAAGGGCTCACGAAATTTCATCCTATTTGTGTTACTATATTTAGAGAATAAAAATTAATTTAAATACTTGTTAAACCTATGAGCACGTACTCTGATTGGCTGCTCACTAATTTAACGAACATTTAAGTTAGTTCTTATTTTTTAAGTATAATAACACAAAAAGGATTAGATTTCGTTAGCCCTTAAATCTGAAGAATTAAATCGGATTTTCGGCTGCAATAAATTTGTTGCAATATTTTGAGTAAAAAGATCAACTTACAGCCGATCCGGAAAGTAATGAGAATGACGATTTTTTTTTCACGTGTTTCCCGATTTAGAATTTCCCAAAGCGGAAGCGGTCCGAGGCCGCCGACGCGTCTTTGAGCAGCTTTCCTCGGACCTCTCAACGTCCTCTCTTCTTTCTGCACCTCGTTTATCACTCTCCTCCAAAACTTCACATCACAGAGACCGTCCCGAGGTCAACGTTCAACGTTCAACTCCCGTCGTCATGCTCACGCCCCGCTCGGACTGCCTTCTCGTTTCGACTTGGTTTTGACAATGATGCTTTCGTTCGTGGCGCGTGTTATAGCTTGGTAGCGGATATGGGTTTGGATGCACAGCAGATGGTTGAGGCTCCTGTGGACTCATTTCAATGCATGACAGAGGACGCCGTAGGTGACTGTTATATCCAGGTTCGGAGGGAGCAGGGATGAGGGCCAGTCGCCAGCGGACACAGTGGAGTGGGACCGAGGTCTTCCGGTAGAGGACCGAAGACTCCGGTATTCCGGAGTAGTAGGGAGACGACCGGAGTAACACTACGCCACAGTACAGAGGACGAGTGTACTACCCGCGCTACCAGAGAGACGAGTGAACACAAGGGGAGTATTCCGGTATTCGGAGACCGGAGAGAACCCAGAAGCAACTACAGGGCGCAGAAGCAACTTAATAATTAAACTGAAGAACAGGAATGTAGTCTAGGGGATTAAATAGTAAAGTACTCTATTGTAAAGGTATAAGGAGATAGATAAGGGACCATGCGGAAATACAATAGAACCTGATCACCTCATGTTGTTGGAGAAGTTGAAGAAGAGATGTAAATCATGTGGTGTTCTAAAGCATGTGGAAAGAAGTAGCAACCATATGCTCGACTCCAGA
>JARKIB010000922.1:0-14011 GCA_029378385.1 Mycena metata
ACTATTGTCATTCTCTAGTCCCCCCGATCGCCCTGACTCGCCCCCGAGTGGCCGACCGTTCCGAGCTTCGCGCGACGCCTGACCCCCTCCCCGAGTGTCAATCACTCGGCGAGCCATTCAGGCCGCGCAAAGGTTCCAAACGTCCTTCCCTGCGATTTCTGGACCCCCTGTGCTTCTGTACGCCACGGCCGTACCTCGTACCTCGTTTCTCGAGGTCGGTTTTTTTTTTCTGACCCGCTAATTCGAATTTTTGACCCATCTTCGAATCCAGCTCATTCGCGTCTTATCCCAGCCACTCCAAACTCCCGTGCGTGGTGTATTACACCCCTCCCGTCCTTTTGGTAAGCCGCACACGTTCTTCGTTCATAACCCGCCGAACTAACGCGTACTTTGCAGTCGAAACCAATTTTATTATATTAAAAATCAAGTTCAAGCTTACGCGTCAATGTGGGCCTAGAAATTGTAAACAAGCTTCCTACCCCCCTCAGCTCCCCACTCACCCAGAGGCCCGCGTTCTTGGGTATCGCTCACCAAAATCGCCCTCACCGTCCGGCATCCCGGCCCGCTGCACCCCCGCCCCCCCCCGACCACCTCGCGCCCTTGAACGTACTCGACACCGACGGTCGAGGTCCCCGAGTGCAAGCCACTCGTCCATCTCGACGCGCACCCGACTCTCTCGACCTATCTCTCGACGCCCTACCACCACCACCACCCCCCACCCTGCGACCCGCACCCTACCCACCCACCCCTACCACCTTCGAATTCGCGGTCCACACCCGACGTTCGCCGTCGTTCCGAATCCCGCTCGCCCGCCTCCGACCCGCCTATAAAAGCGCGGTTGCGCGGCCCGTTCCCTCCGACCTCTCTTAACCTCTAACCACCACCACCGTCCCGAATCGGTTAATCCGTCGGGAGCGGCGCAGCGCGGCGACATCCAACACCAGCACCCCCGCCCCGGCCTATAAAAGCGCGGTCGCGCGGGCCGTCACCCCCCGACCTCTCTTAACCTCCAACCACCACCACCACCACCGTCCCGAATCGGTCAATCCGTCGGGAGCGGCGCAGCGACACCCACCACCAGCAGCACCACCACTACCAACAACGTCGCCGGCGTCACCACCTCCGCCATGCTCGCTCGCGCTCGTCGTCGTCACCGTTACCCCACCCCCCTACCACCACCACCACCCACCCCCCCCACCACCCGCCCTTCTCGTCGCCGCGCTCGTCGTCGTCGCGCTCGTCGACTATCTCTTTTTCGCGCCGCCCTTCTCCGCCCTCCAGTGGTGCGAATACTACGGCGCCGCCTGCGGCCTGCGCGCCCTCTACCTCTTCACCCCCCCCGTCGCTGAGGCAAATGTGAGCAGGGTTCCCCTTCTTCGCGATCGTCGCTCACGGACTTGCAGCAACGACCTGAACCCGCTCGCTCGCATCGCAGCGCTGGCCGGGTTTCCCAGCAGATTCGCGCGGGAGGGTCCCGGCTTCGTGTACGTCCTCGGCCTCGTCGACGACTGGAACTTGGGGGACTGGCACGCCCATCGCATCGGCGACAGCCAGTTCCTCGACCACTTTCGCCTCAAGATCGGCGTCACGGTCGATGTCCACAAGCGCCAGCTCCGGTATCGAAAATGCGACGTCTTCCAGTCGCACTTTTGGGTGTGGTCCTTCCGCGTGCGCAATCGCATGGTCGCGGGTGAGTTCTTCCTCGTTTCTTGGAACGCCTTTGCTTAATATTCCTCCAGAACGACTTTGTCACATTCTCCTCGACATCGAGGACAACAATGTTCGCGCGGCCTTCCAGTGTCCTGCGCCGCGATGCGACACCCGCCATCAAGAGTTCTGGTGGCTCCGAAGGCACGGGGGTTTCTTGAACGTTCACGAGCGCGTGCGGGCGGCGTTGGCCCTCCTCGGTGAACGCGAAGAACGGTAAGTCGTATTTCTCTCAGCCCTCTGTCGTTGCTCACGTTCTTCAGGATTGATCTGCAGCACGCGTGGCTGGCTTCTTATTAGTTGTAGATACTTGCTGTACATAGATGAAACGCAGAGCTCGAGCAGAGTGTACATAGGGTGCGTTTTTTTCATTCATTTTCATTTCGTTTGCTGACATGCCTTTCCAGATATCTGATGTATCTATTACAGGCTGAGGCGGATTGAATGCAAAAGCATGGGTTACACTCGAATGCCTTGAATCTTAAGTGCGTGCCCTTCACGGGGAAAAAAAACTTGAACTCAACAAAACCCTGCTCAGATCCACCAAGACGGACGCGGGGCGGGATGCTCAGGGAATGAGGAGAATGCGGATTCACTGTGCAGAAGAATACGGATAGACTACGTAGGGCGGCTATGTAAGTACTATAAATGTGAATATATTTTCCCCGACCCCCGCGAGAAGGTCGGGGGCAACGAATTTTTATTTAGCCACTGTTTGCTCTGTAAGAATGAGTCGCGAGAGCCCTCTGGCGCGTTCAAAACATTTATTGAGTGCGGGCATAGGGGGTCACAGGCTGTGACAAGGGTAGTGACACGCTTGTCCTCGACCACCACCGCCAGAGTCCACCGAGCGTAGATCGCTCGGTGTGATTACTGGAGCTCGCGGGGAACAAGGTGAAGTCAGCGATGTGTTAACCACTCGCTGCGCTGCAATACGGTCCTCCTCAAATGTAATCTCAAAGCCCGACCCGCGACCCAAACTCAAGGCCTCGGCACCTGGCTCTACCCTTGTACTCAAGACGGACATATGTTTATATTCTTGGGGGTAAATCACCCAACAATATCGTTTATCTCAAACCCCCCATGTTCTCGAGTGTAGATCGCTCGGCACTGGCTCTGCCCTTGTACTCAAGATGAACATACGTTTGTATTCTTGGCGGTAAATCACCCAACAAATATGGATGCGCGAACCCGTGGTTCTCTGACTAGACGTCGCCAACAGCCCGTGATTGTACCAAGGCGGACATCCGTTTGTCCCTCCCACATCTAGGACAAGGTTCAGCTGCTGCTGCGTCGTATAAAGTCCAGGCGCGAGCGAGAAGCGCCCTCGGTTGCTCCGCAGTGTTTAGTACCTTAGTGTCAACCACTGAGCCACACACCACCATGCCCCGCGCGCGCCACTGCAACTGTCCGTGTCGCCCGTCGCGCCACGCGGTTCTTAACGAAGAGGAACATCTTCGCGAGCAAGAAGAATGGGTACGTCCTTTCTGCCATGCGAGGCTGAGCCTACAACTAACGGATATTGAAGGCCAAAAAACAGGCGACTCAGGCTTCAGAAGAAGTCAAGAACCCAGGCGAAGACGTGAGTACTTCAATATCCTGAAATCTTGCCTTGTTCCTAACCCGCGCCTACAGCGAACCATGGCTGACGCCATAGCCCGCCTTGTTATCTCCGACGGCCTGCCTGCCTCCAGTGCTCCCCAAGCTCATTCTCAGCGCAACATGTTGGCTGAGGCACATACGAGCATTCAGGCAATGGTGGCTGAGGCATCCAGGCCTCCCCACAACGTCCCCCTCGCGCACAAATCACCCGGCAGAACCAAAGGGCGAGCGTCCTGGCTCTTCTTTCATCCACCATTGAAGCCGCGATAGCGAGTCTCCAGCCTCCCAATCTCGCGTCAAAGAGCGCAAATGATCTGTGGGCGATGTTAGAGCATGCACAGGGCGAGCTCGATATCGTGGTCAACACCTTGCAACCTCTCCAGGACACTGTGGAGAAAGAGCGCGTAGTTGAAGAGATGCGCAGGCTCGAAGGCCTGCTGAAAGAGTTCACGGCCAATCTTCCGAAAGATAAACGACCTCTGTACTACGACTCAGGTATGTACTCTCGCTCTCCATGGATGATTAGAGCTAACTTGGACCAGCATACGCATTAGAGAACCCTATCGAGAAGCTCGATGTCTGGCCCAATCATGATTGTCCCTCGGACTCGTTTGCAACGTCATCCTCGGTCCTGGCCATCGCCAATACAGACTTCATCTTCAGCGCTAATCACGCTGCTGACAAGCTGGCCATGTCGGCGCGTTTGAAGCCAGACGCGCAGGGAAATTCCTCCTACGACGTGATACAGGAGGACATGTTAAAGGACCTACCGACCACTCTGTATAGTGCAATGCAAAAGCTGAATTTGGACGGCAAAACTATCTTGTATGCGACCTGCACGTCGTGCCATCACATCCATCTCCCACTCTTTCTACCTCTACCAAATCGACATGGCCCGCGCTTTGTGAAAACGAAATCGTCGGGGTAGATGGTCGATCTCAGTGCGAGACGTCGTTGCTGACTGAAAGCGGGAAACCCATTAAACCCTTCCTGTCTCATTCATTTCTCGACTATCTTGCCCGCCTGCTCTCCACTCCCGGTATTGAGAAAGAGATGGACGACGCTTGCGACAACGCGCTCGCCTGGGGGGTCAGCATGCAGGGCAAGGCGGATTCGGATTTGGATTACGTGGATAACATTCTAAACGGCACGCTCATACAAGAGTTCGTCGGCCCCGATGGTGAACTCTTCATTAATCGAGGCCCCAACAAGAGAATGCGACTGCTCTTCGGTTTCAGTTTGGACTACTTCCCACCCCATGGCAGTCGGAACCGTTCAAGTTCTGCTTCGATTGGCGTCCTAACTGCTTACTGTGCTAATCTCAGTCTTGCCGTTCGCCAAAAGCCCGACAATTTATTCGTACAAGTCCTAACTGGTCCCAATACTCCTCACGGCGAGCACCTGAACCCTTATCTCCGGCCTATGGTCGACATTGGGGTCATCGGGTGGGAACGCGGCATCCACCTTTCGAAAACAGGAGCCAGCGAGTCCGGGCGTACCATGGACCTTGCCTTCATCCTTTCTGTCGACGATTTACCCGCACAACGCGACGTTATAGGCGCGGCTCAGCACAACTCGCACATCTTGTGCACCGTTTGTGATTGTCGTGGACGCAAACATGCATATAGGACTGATTGCGAGAACTGGAAGCTCAGAGATGTGGCTCATATGCGCAGTCAGGCTGAAGCCTGGCGGGATGCCGATACCCTCGGCGAACGCAAACGAATCTACAAGGCCGACGGTCTCCGCTGGTCCGAAATGTGGAGGCTCTCGTACTGGAACCCGACCCGTATGGTTCCTTCTGAATTTATGCACTGCGGGCTGGAGGGACTGGCGGCCTTCAATGCCCGAGAGGTCCTCAAAATCAATATGAACGATGCAGGAATACCCGACGACCTTCCGCCTGCTTACGCCTTCGACTTTGCGGAGTTCGACCCTGAGAACGCGGTCATCGTCCGCGATCAAGTCGAATTGCCAGTTCCGACTGACTTCATCCCCCCTGTCCTCAAGGCGAAGTTGAAGTTCGAGAAAGAAATCAGGGCTCTTCATCGTCTTCTCGTACGCTCTTTTACCGATGCTTTGCCAGCCGCCGCCGGCGCCAACGACAACGGGAGCAGCGACGGCGAGAGCGAGAGCGACGACGACCGGGAGGCCCCTCTTGAGGTAACCGTGCGAGAGGAATTTACGAAAACGGAGTTGCATAAAAAGATGATGGTTAAAACGAAATTCGCCCTTATGTTTGTTTGCTGGTCTCTCAACTTGTGGGGGCCGCAGCACCGTAATCTTCTGCACGACCAGCACCTCAAGAAGCTAAAGAAAGCACCTCTTGTCAATCTTTTAATCGACTGGGTAAGTCCGCTCGGGACGCGTGCATTTGACCTATTTAACTGATTTGCTTTTTATCCCGCTAGCGTCTGAAAAAACCACTGATCGACCCCGACTACGTTCCGCGCCCGAAGACCATTACAAAGGAGGACATCCGCTTCATTCAAGACGTCATCGCGAACACTACAACTCCTGCATGGGTCAATCATGTCCCCAGAAACTTCGGAGAGGCGGGTGCTGGTAGCCTCAAGGCGGATGAATGGCGTACAACATCGACTGTCTATCTCCCCATTGCCCTCACCATCCTATGGGCGGAAAAAGAAGGTCCCAATGCATCTCATTTTCGCCGGCTCCTCGCCCATAGCATGGCGCTGTACCAGGCGATCACCATCGCTTGCCGTTATGCTACGTCGCGCGCGCGCGCCACGGCTTACCGCGTCTTTATCCAGCAATGGCTCGGAACCCTGACAAAGCTATATCCGCATACGAACACTCCCAGGACCAGGACAAACCCTCATGTCGCTTTGCATGTTTACGACTTCATGCTTCTTTTCGGGCCAGTTTTGTCCTGGTGGGCCTTCCCCCTTGAACGCCTCATTGGTCAACTGGGCAAGCTAAACACGAACGATCATCTTGGTGGTAAGTTGTTCTCATTGTAAATTCAAACGAATGCTCACAGCGAGATAGGGCAACATGAAGCAACACTTCTGAATACCTGGATCCGCAGTGCAAACCTTCGCCGCTGGATAAATCGGCCCAATTGCCCCGCTGCCTTGCGCGAATTCCACCGGCTCTTTACTGTCCACCTCGGCCTCAACTTTGGAGATAGAAACCCGCCGGTCAAGTCCGACACCACAATCGTCGAACACCACCCCGCGCATTATCAGTACGATGGCGTGAACTACTCCAGAGCCTCCACGCATCTTGGTAACAGTCTCGTCATGTACGTCGACGATGCAGGGATCACCTGGGCGGGCAGCATCGAGGAGATCGTGGTTAATGCGGGCGGCCAACGCGGGGCGAAATTTAATGTTCGGCACCAGGCACCTCTTCCCGAAGGCAAGAACGATCCATTCAAAGACTTCCCTCATTTTCCTGCGACAACATACTCGTCCAAGATGTCAAGCACCGTTGTCAGTGTTGACCCTGCCGCCATCATCAGTCACTGCGCGCGCTACGAGTTCTCAGATAATCGAGCAGTGATTCTGAACCTGTCGAGGGTATTTCTTTTCATGTTCACCTCAAACACTCGCATTAACGACTTTTCTACAGGGCTAAATCGGAGTAGACCAGTAGATTCACGAGATGAGCTTTAAATATCGACCCGTCTGTACTACCCTAGCAAATCATTTTCCATTTTTTGTTTCAAACGGCGTGCACCGTAAGAATGAGCCCCGAGAGCCTGAGGGCGCATTGAAAATATTTCTTGAAGAATTTCTGAGGAATTTCCAGGGGTCACGGGTTGTGACAAGGGTCGTGACAGGCTTGCCATCGACCACCACCACAGTCCACCGAGCGTAGATCGCTCGGTGTGACGGCTGGAGCTCGCGGGGAACAAGGCGGCAGCCAGCGATGTGTTAACCACTCGCCGCGCTGTAATATCGCTGAGCTTCGCTGGGGAAATCTACCTGACCCGCGACCCACAATCAAGGCCCGCGGGCCGCAAGTGGCCCAATACACCAGTTTCACTCGCCTTCTGGGATCCAAATCGACTCTAATCCTCGCCATTCAGCCCCGTGACTCGCCGACTGCTACGACCTTGGCGCCAAACGCGCGATGCTTGACCTCCCCCGAGTGTCAATCACTCGGCGAGACTTCCAGTCCGCGCAAAGGCTCCAACCCGCTTTCTACTATGCTCTCTGCACGCCCTGGGGTTCCGCGCGCCGCCGCGGCCCTTCGTTTCCTCAAAATGTATGGCCCGCATTTGACCCTCTGCGGGAATCCACCTCCGTTTTAACGGCTCTCGACCCGCTTTTCTTCAACTGCGAAATCTTATCGGTTCTCATTCAACGACTCCCCGCGTTCACCTTCAATCCCCAAGGTCAGTTTTTCGCTGACTTGATGATATTTTCGTTTTTTTTTTTTGACCATATTCTACTGCAGTACCAGGAACTTCACCCCCAGCCGCTCAAAACTCTCGCGGGAGATGCTCCACATCCCTATCCTGCTTCTGGTACGCCCCATAAGTCCCTCGTCCAATACCCACCTAACTCATACTTGACTTTGCAGCCGAAACGAATCATCTTTCTTATTCAATGAATATTCCCCTACGCGGGTAATTTGGCCTGGAAATCATCAAAGCCCCGCCTCCGCTCACGCTGAACAGCGAGAGAAACTCCCAGGTCTGATTTTTTCTGACCCGCTAATTCCTATTTTGATCCATCTTCGAATCCAGCTCCATCACCTCTTATCCCAGCCGCTCAAGACTCACGCGTATGATGTACTACATGCCTCACTTGCTTTTAGTAAGCCCCATAAGTTCTTCGTCCACTATCCGCCGAACTAATGCATTCTTTGCAGCTGAAACTGATTTCATGTCATAATTGAATGACTCCCTGCCCTGCACCTCAATATCGGCCTGACTATTGTCATTCTCTAGTCCCCCCGATCGCCCTGACTCGCCCCCGAGTGGCCGACCGTTCCGAGCTTCGCGCGACGCCTGACCCTCCCCGAGTGTCAATCACTCGGCGAGCCATTCAGGCCGCGCAAAGGTTCCAAACGTCCTTCCCTGCGATTTCTGGACCCCCTGTGCTTCTGTACGCCACGGCCGTACCTCGTTTCTCCGAGGTCGGTTTTTTTTTCTGACCCGCTAATTCGAATTTTTGACCCATCTTCGAATCCAGCTCATTCGCGTCTTATCCCAGCCACTCCAAACTCCCGTGCGTGGTGTATTACACCCTCCCGTCCTTTTGGTAAGCCGCACACGTTCTTCGTTCATAACCCGCCGAACTAACGCGTACTTTGCAGTCGAAACCAATTTTATTATATTAAAAATCAAGTTCAAGCTTACGCGTCAATGTGGGCCTAGAAATTGTAAACAAGCTTCCTACCCCCTCAGCTCCCCACTCACCCAGAGGCCCGCGTTCTTGGGTATCGCTCACCAAAATCGCCCTCACCGTCCGGCATCCCGGCCCGCTGCACCCGCCCTCCGCCCCGACCTCGCGCCCTTGAACGTACTCGACACCGAGGTCCCCGAGTGCAAGCCACTCGTCCATCTCGACGCCGCACCCGACTCTCTCGACCTATCTCTCGACGCCCTACCACCGCCCACCCCTGCGACCTGCACCCTACCCACCCACCCCTACCACCTTCGAATTCGCGGTCCACACCCGACGTTCGCCGTCGTTCCGAATCCCGCTCGCCCGCCTCCGACCCGCCTATAAAAGTGCGGTTGCGCGGCCCGTTCCCTCCGACCTCTCTTAACCTCTAACCACCACCACCGTCCCGAATCGGTTAATCCGTCGGGAGCGGCGCAGCGCGGCGACATCCAACACCAGCACCCGCCCCGGCCTATAAAAGTGCGGTCGCGCGGGCCGTCACCCCCGACCTCTCTTAACCTCCAACCACCACCACCACCACCGTCCCGAATCGGTCAATCCGTCGGGAGCGGCGCAGCGACACCCACCACCAGCAGCACCACCACTACCAACAACGTCGCCGGCGTCACCACCTCCGCCATGCTCGCGTCGTCGTCGTCACCGTTACCGCCCCTCTCGTCGCCGCGCTCGTCGTCGTCGCGCTCGTCGACTATCTCTTTTTCGCGCCGCCCTTCTCCACCCTCCAGTGGTGCGAATACTACGGCGCCGCCTGCGGCCTGCGCGCCCTCTACCTCTTCACCCCCCGTCGCTGAGGCAAATGTGAGCAGGGTGTTCCCCTTCTTCGCGATCGTCGCTCACGGACTTGCAGCAACGACCTGAACCCGCTCGCTCGCATCGCAGCGCTGGCCGGGTTTCCCAGCAGATTCGCGCGGGAGGGTCCCGGCTTCGTGTACGTCCTCGGCCTCGTCGACGACTGGAACTTGGGGGACTGGCACGCCCATCGCATCGGCGACAGCCAGTTCCTCGACCACTTTCGCCTCAAGATCGGTGTCACGGTCGATGTCCACAAGCGCCAGCTCCGGTATCAAAAATGCGACGTCTTCCAGTCGCACTTTTGGGTGTGGTCCTTCCGCGTGCGCAATCACATGGTCGCGGGTGAGTTCTTCCTCGTTTCTTGGAACGCCTTTGCTTAATATTCCTCCAGAACGACTTTGTCACATTCTCCTCGACATCGAGGACAACAATGTTCGCGCGGCCTTTCAGTGTCCTGCGCCGCGATGCGACACCCGCCATCAAGAGTTCTGGTGGCTCCGAAGGCACGGGGGTTTCTTGAACGTTCACGAGCGCGTGCGGGCGGCGTTGGCCCTCCTCGGTGAACGCGAAGAACGGTAAGTCGTATTTCTCTCAGCCCTCTGTCGTTGCTCACGTTGAAACGGGCAAGATGCGCTGACTACGGAATGGGCTAAACTAAGCTCTGAATGCGGGCTAGCTGAACAACTAACACACCACACACAAAACACACACACACCAACCCAATCCTATCTAAACTGACTCACGGGGGACGTAGCGCGTCTTCCTCGATGAGTTCGGGTCCTGAGTCGTAGTATGCGACTGCGGATCTGATGTCTAGAGCACGTATAGTTGTTCATGCGTTCAAAACGTCTCAAAATGCAGCGTCTAGACGCTAGTTGGCTTGGCTGCTTGGCTTCTAAACAAGACTTCCAGGGAAGGATGTGCAGGTTTATATATAAAGGATTGTTACTAGGAATCGCACCGAAGTACAGGTGCCTAGGCGAGGAGGTGTAGATTTGGACTGAAAATCCCGTTCAAGGGCTATGCTGCTTCGTCTAGACGGCCTCTGGTGCACAGCTAGCCTCTCGAGAACTAGCGGCAGACTCGGACTCCTTTGAATCCAAGATCTTTTCCGTACACTTGAGTTTATTAAGGACCTCAAAGTACTATCCAACACAGCTAAACGACCGGTGGTTGTCCCAGGGTTCTCCCAAAGTGCTGTGCCGGGCGTGGTCGGTTTTAGCGAGGCGTTTCCTGGTCACCCAATGCGGATGCCCTGCTAGAGTCCACTTCGCGACGCTTAGTGCAGTTCTCAAGCCTTCTAATGTGCGTGCGGTCCTGATTTATACGTGGAGGCAGTCGCCGCTCACGACCTCCCAACGCGAAGCTTTGCTTATAGGTTCACACAAATGTTCTGGATCCAACAAGCAACGCTGCGATTTTATAGACTACTGTTACACAGAGAGAGATGGTACTTTAATCTCCGCTAAGTGGCCTGAGCACACCCGAATCGTCGTAACGATGAGCGGGGCATACACTGGTCTGTTGCGGTATTTTATGAGGCTTTATATACGATTCTGAGAGAAGAGATGAGGTAAAGAGAAATGAGTAAAACAGGCCGATGTTCTGGTCATGCGGTCATCCTCGGAAGGCTAACCGGGTCTATGCTGGCTCTGGGCTTGCCAGAAAGTCATATAGATGACGATCTTGGGGGCCCAGTTCGGGTATATGGCCAGTTCGGGTCGTCTAGACAGCTCCCGAACCTTGTAATTTGCAAAACTCGTCCCCCGACGCCGGACTGCTCACCAATCCGCTCGGATACCCCGATAGCGCACGGACTAGACATATACACGTCGGCCCATGGCTACATCTCAACAAGAATTCCTTCGTCATGTTTGTGCTTGTGGCGCCCCAACGCTGACCGCGTCGCGTTGGTCACCTGACTGGCTAGAGGGGCACTTGGGGCGACCCCTCCCTATATCTCTAAGCTCCTTGCACCGTCTAGACGCGGTACTTTGCCGTCTAGACAGCCTATAGAGTCGTGCTATGCTCGTCTAGACGCCTGTTACTTAGTGCGTCGACTCGTCTAGACAGACCCTATATCATGTAGCTTGCCCTGCTAGTGAAGACTATGGCTTTCCTGTGCAGTCGTTGGTTCCTTTGATAGGGTAATTGACATTCTGAGGTACTAGACCCCGTATAGACCTCCTTGGTATGTGTACTTCGCACAGTGTAACGCTTGTAACCGCGCCTAGCACTGTACTAATACTACAGTCAGCAGCCGGAGCTCACTCTGACTCTCCTTTGTACCACCGAACAGAGTTCTAGTAGGTATATTGACCCGTCTAGACGGCTGTATTATTACTTAGTAGCGTCTAGACAGACTATTGCTAAAAAGCGCAAATAATAGCCAGATGGCAGCGTATTCAATGACACGCCGTTTCATCTCCTCTTTACTAAATCTCAACCGTCCCCGGTTGTGGTCAGCGTCCTGCTTCCCAGTTTAGCAGCTACCGGAATGGCATCTTCCAGGCAACGTTCAATAATTTTTATAAGGTCTTTCTTGCATTCCCATACAGTTTGTCAATATTCCTGCCCAACGTCGTTACTTTGACTGATATTTCCCACAGTTCAACTTGTTACTTCCAAACTAGGCAAGATCCACGTTTGTATACGGCGTATAAATGCTTCCGCTTCGAGACGTGCGATCACTTCCTTTTCGGGAACTCGATCAAATTTTTTGCCGTCTAGACGATATTTTGAGTGTCCACTCAAATCTGCCCGTCTAGACACCGCCAATCGCTTAAGCGCCGGTCTAGCGCTCTAAACTTCGGCTGCTATAGACTAAGTCTAGCTTGAGGCTGCGCGAGAACGTGACTTTGCGCAAAGAAGCATGATGCACGTGACTCCGCATTTCAGGTACTGCAGGGCTGCGCCTCCCTGGAGATTCTCCAGCTGCGCACCCGCGGATCTATTTTGGAGCTCCTTCACACGCCCTGGCTTCTCTCGCTTAGAGTCTCACTTATAGCGGCGACGAGTCAGGGCGGAGTTTCAAATCCCCCTTTCTCTCCCCCACCACCATCTCCTGGCGCCCTCTCTTTACTCGACTTGTCTCGACTGTTCTCCGCTCTTCCCTTGCTTCCTTTGTGCTTCCTGGATGGCTCCCAAACGCAAAACCGCCGCCGCTGTCCTCGAGGACGATCCCAACTCCGTCGTTTTCGTTGCCCCTGACGATCCTCGCGCGCCTTGGTCCGCTTTCTGGCCCAACCAAGCCTGCACCGACATAATCTTCTACTTCGACACCAACCACATCGAAAACTCAGAAGCCCAAGTTGTCATGCCCATCATCAACACGCTTCGTATTATCATGGTGCGTGTCTATACGTGCCATTCTATCTTCTTCGCGCTGACGACTTTCTTTTCTCCAGGCTGACTTCTTCTCGCGCTACGCCGAGTTCCCGTGGGACGTGGCTGCATACGTCGCTTCGCTGACCGCCGCGGTCGAGTACCTGCTCAACAAGCACCTCCCCATTGAGCGCATTCCCGACTATCAAGACATGCTGTGGGAGGTCCCAGCGGACATCGCTACTCAGTTGGTGCGCCCACCCAGGCCCTCTACCATTTTGGCCTTGCTAACGTCTCGGTAGGAACACGCTGGCGTCGAAGTGGTCCGCGACGATTTCGTCTTGCCTCGCGTTTCCATCCGCGAGCCGCCGCCGCCCAAGCAACTTCCCGCTTGGTTCTCCAAACCAGTGAAGACCGAGGCCCCCGAGCCTCCCAAGTCGCCTGCCCTCGCCTCCAAGAAGCCGCGCACGGGTCCGGGTCCTGGCTCGCCACTACCCGTCTTGAAGGCTGAAGCCCCCACGCCTTCTTCGACCACCAAAGTCCGCGCCTTCGGCTCGCCTCCCGTGCGTGTACCTTCCCCAACTACACGTCCCCGAATCCGAATGTTTACCCAGGCCCGCGCTCCTTCTGTCGAGAGCTCGGTGGCATCCACTTCAGTACGGGTACGTATCCTTGCTGACTTTGTTCTGCTTTCTACTGACATTCGTCTAGACGCCGCGTAACAAGGGCAAGCAGCCTGTGACCGACAGGAAGACTCGGAGCGCGCATGCACCCGAGTCCACCAAGGACGAGAAACCGCACAAGGCCTCCAGCTCCAAGCCGAAGAAACTCAAGGAGATCGCTGCCGAGGAGAGCGACCGGGACGTCGGCCCTTCGACGCGTGAGGAACTCCTCCTCGCGTCTTTGCACGACGACCCTGCGCCACCTGGCCGTAAGCTTCCTGTTCCTTCCTCTGCCTAGATGCTTGCTGACGCCCAGTCCTTCCTGCAGAATGGCTGGAAGGCTCCGCTCGTCCTTTCGCTGCCTGGAAGAAGGCGCCCCACGCTTTCATCCGGGACTTTCTGCTGCCCATGCTCTGGGAGGAGCTGCCCATCGGCTGCGTTAGTTGCGACAACCGCGGGATCCCGTGCAAACTCAGCCCGGGCAACCCACGCTGTGAACCGTGCAAGAAGGGTGGAGGGCAAGTGCTCGCGCCCTTCAAC
>JARKIB010000923.1:0-13965 GCA_029378385.1 Mycena metata
CTCGGTTATCAAGGTACCTCCCTTCAAACAAACAAATACTGCTTTCCTGGAGATCTGGCGCAAGCTTCAAAACACAAGTTGACCGAGTGGGAAAGTGGGAAGACCAGCGGAATTAGCAGGGACGGCGAGGGCGCGGAAACCAGCGGGAATGAGTTGTTCGGTATGTCACTACCAACAGACATTATATATATAGCGGCGTGTGGCGTGCGCGCCGGCGCGGTTACTTAGATCATTTAGTTCCATATTTAATACATCTCTGCTGCTATTCAAACAATAAATGTCTGGGATTGGAGAGTTATTGGAATACCTAAAATATTAGTGAAACAACTAGCGCTAGGTTGGAGGTCATCCATAAGGGCCCCAAATGCTCTAACCTAGAATAGGTTGGTTTTGACGGTTTTAGAGGGGTAATTAACCTATCCGTGCCAACCTAGGTTTGGCTGTTACTTGGTTGTGATTCATCCAACGGTCAGTGAAAATCAACCTAACAAGGACTGAATCTACCTCTACATTTGGTTGAAACAGTGGGTTGGATTTTATTCTGCGCGGCCGTCTCAGAGAGAGGTACCTCGGGAGCCGTTGCTTCTGGGACATTGTTCTTTGAGGCTTGGCTGTGGTCCTCCCATTCATCATCGGAAGTAGGCAATTCATCGTAACGGTGTAAAATGGCGGTAGCAATTTGCACGACTGCCTGCTCCTCGGCTGTCATGGGAATCTCGGGGTCGTCGCTGACATCGATGAGGCCCCAGGAAATTCCCACATTTTGGGGAGGTGCATGCGGACCGGGATATGGCTCAGCGGCATTACCAGTCAGAGAAGGGAGCAAATTGCACATGTGCGATCTGCCGTTCAGAAAAGTGTGAGGGAGACGGCGAAGTGTAAGGATGCCATCCTCACACGTGCATCTTACCAGTAACCTGGTTCTTCACATGTCACTTACTCAGCCACATCCTCTTTTGTATATATAGCCACCATTTACCTTACCTTCTGGACCGCACAAAAACCCCCCGACCTGACCCTCTATGTATTCCTCCTGTTGCTCGTAGCCTGGTGATCTCGCCTCTAGGAATATATTGTGGTCCTGTCAACGTGTGTGTCTCTGTCCCGGTTCGCCCGTTAGTGTCTGTCGAGAGAACGACAGCCTTTCACTTTTTTTTTTGACAGGACCACGATATATTCCTAGCGGCGAGACTCCAGGCTACGAGCAACAGGAGGAATACAAGGGGGGCCAAAGTCGGGGGGTTTTCGTGCGGTACAGAAGGTAAGGTAAATGGTGGCTATATATACAAAAGAGGATGTGGCTGAGTAAGTGACATGTGAAGAACCAGGTTACTGGTAAGATGCACGTGTGAGGATGGCATCCTTACACTCTCCCATGCTTCAAAAACATCCTATGAGAACGACAGCCTTTCACGAAGGTGGCGCGGTTGTCTCCTGAGTGCGGTGATGGCTCAAAAGTGCTTTATGGGAATTAGTGTTCTCGTGGGCCGGACAATTGTGCAGTGCCCGGCGACGTCCATCCATGCAAACACGGCATATTGCAGTGTTGGCGCCTTAAATGTCCCAGACTACTGTACCATTATATTCAAATACGCGTGACTGGTTCGACGAATTCGACATTTCGACAGCCGTCCGAAAGGTGCGTGACAAGGGAAAACATTCGACGCGAGCGGCAAATTTTATCATTCCATTGAAGGTAATTTCTTAGAATAGCACCAAATATTTCCAAAACTTGTTGAATCCTCATTCATATTTTCTTTTGCAGGCCATTTTAGGTTGATTTTAGGCCAGAAACTCAACCACACGCTCAAATTTTAGAGTTGCAGGTATAAATGGTCCAGAAACTGGTTTAAAACACACTCAGCCAGGGCAGGGGATTACAGTAATTTATCACGCTTTCGTGCAATTTTTCGGCCGCATGACGAACCGCTCAACCTATTCGACACTGGCCCCCGTGATGCGTGATCGCAACCAAAATTCGATATCGACAGGGGGGTGCGTGACACGTGACTGTCGATTTGAACGTGATGGTACAGTATTAAGAAGCTAATTAACGGCGAAGTTAGACAGTGACCGTGTCGTACTCATTTGATCCAGGACATCACTCCGGGGGCTGATGACCGTTTGGGACCAAAACATCAGCTCCAAACATGTTTTCTTTTTGGTTTACTGTTTGTGTCCAAGTCAAATGCAAACCAAAAATAAACCATGTTTGGGCACCCAATTAAACAGGAAACATATACCATTTTTCAAACCCAAATGCTCACAGAAAATCTGATATGTTCCGCAAATCTTCTGCAACCCAAAATCAACCTGTTTGAGCTCGAAACAGCAGAAGAACAATGAGATGTTGCATGTTTGTCCCCCAAACCAGAGAGTGTTTTTGGCCCAAACTGACCGCAGACATCTTACATATTTCGGCAAGTTTAGAGGCTTGAACATTTTTGGAATTTGGAAGTCAAAGGGGATCCAAAAATTAGGTATGTTCAGTTCATTTCTAAGCAGGCTCCGAAAGTTGTGCTGAACAGAAGACATGTTTAGAAGCCATGTTTCGGGCCTCTATCAACCCCAGGAGTGCATTGGCCCATGCTCGGCTATTTTGAGGTCTACTGGCAGAACTGTGGTTTACGCAGGCTTTAAGATGATAATTGCCCTGAGGCAGAGGAGAAGAATAGATAGACCCAATTTGTGTCTCAGCATACCCCTGACCCATAATAATTGAAATGTGCTGGGGCTGAAATCAAATGGACCAGGGACATCGTTCGGAGATTTACGTGCACATCTGAAGGTCTGGCTGTGTAATTAACTCAATGAAAACCCTCGAATTTAAATAAAATCAATTATGGTCGCCCTGCCGATCAGCCTGGCAACGTGATCCCACGCTGCCTCCACGTCACTACATAACTCCACCCACACTTCGCCCCACTTCCCCCACGCTCGTTGCCTTTTGTCGTCTCTGCTCGCCTGCCGCCTCCACCCCCTGGTGTCGAGTCCCCGCCGCACGCCCACGCAGCCATGTTCATCCTCCCCGCCCACGCCGCCCCTTTCGCCGCCTCCCTCGACGGCGCCGCCCAGCGCGCATGGTGGACCTTCCCCCTTACCCTCCTCGCCACACTCCTCATCCTCGCACTCTTCCGCGCTGTGACCGTCACCGCCCTCTTCTACGGCCGCCGTGCACCTGCTCTGCCCCTCGCCGTCCTCGAGAAGGGTGCATTCGTCGCCGTCAAGCCCACCGTCCCTGCCCCCCTTCCTAAATCCGAGTCCGCTACGACCACTACGCCCCGCAGATGGCTCCGCTTGCCCTTCCTCGGATCTTCCACGGCCCCTACGATGACACCCGCACCGGTCGCCCAACTGACCGCCGCACCGTTACCATCGTCACCCTTATCGCAAGCACCACCAGCAGTCAGAGGCCGCCCGCCGGCCCGAGCCTGCGCTGAGTGTGCGTGCACGGGTGGAGGCGCCGTGTGAGTGCCCCTTCTTTTACTTCTCTCCCCACTCTTTTCGTTCTTTTGCCGTTATCTCGTGTATTGTGGAGTAGTACTGATACCCGCCCACGGTACCAGCCCTCTACGAATGCTAAACTCCCGTGTCGATGGCGAAGATGATCATGAGTCGGCATGTGCGTCTCCTCTTTCTTGCTCTTGTTCTTCCCGCTCTTTCTTCCCCTGCTCTTTCTGTTCCCGTATTCTCTCGTTGCTCTATTATTTTTCCTCGGGGTGCCCCCTCCCATGGACGTGCAGGTCTGCATACCACGGCCACGGGAGCACCGTCCCCTGACGCTTCCCCTGGCGCGGGGAGCCATGGGTGGCTTCGCACCCCTGACTGGGGTGTGGATGCGCGGAATGCGTATCCGGTTGTACATACACGGGTATCGTGGAGGCGTGTGGGCGCCGTCAAGCGGCTTACCGCGTCCTGCGTCCGTTGGGGACGGCGTATGAGTATGGGGGCCGCGGGATGTGTATCGTGCGTATCACCGCCGAGCACGGTCTCGGCGTCTACGCTCGACGTGCCAGTATCGTCTCAGCGATTCGTTACGCGGGCTCCGTCGGCGCGGCGTGGTGTGTCCGTCGGGCCCGCGTATCTTATTTCGTGCCTTTCTTTGCTCCATGTTCTCTTCCCCTTGCGCGGCGTCGTGCGTCCTCGACCTCCTTCCTCCGCGTGGACGCTGTGCGCCGCTCCCGCTTCCTCGCGTCATGCGCGCCGTCGGCTTCCTGCGCCCGCCCGCCGCACGCGGTACCACGTATCCACATCAATATCTTCTTGATTTGATTTTTCCGAGCGGTTATTGCGGGTGCTTGTGGGTGCGTCGAATTTGTAGGGGAGATTGTGGTGTGCGCCGTGGCGAATTTGTGACGCTGGCCGCATGTGCGAACACGGGCCGAGTTTCCCGCGGGCAGACTCGACTCGTTCCTGCGCGGCGGCTTCGCGCGCGCGCTCGGCGCTGCCGGCTACCCACACCCACACCAACACCAACACCCACACCCGCACCCCATCCCCTTCCCTCCTCGTCTCCCCGCCTTCTCCTTTCTACGAGTCCATACATGTGCACATACGCCGCATGTCCCTACGTAAAACATTGAATATACATCCTTTGCCAAATCTACCTGTGGGAGTTTCGTTAATCAAGATTGCGCGGGGGGTTGAATTGAAGGAATTGAAGGGAAGGTTGGGTGGGGTTTGGGTGGGGTCGGAGATTTGAAGTACTTGAAGGGCCCTAGGGTTCGTTTAAGACATGGGTGCTTGACACCGCGCGGGGACGGCGCGGATTCAAATCAACACAAGCACTATGAAGGAAAGTCAAGTCAGCGTTGGATTCAAACCAAGAGAACGAATTAAGGCAAGGTGCGTACCTTCACTTCCAACTCAATCCATGTAATGTTCATCTCCGCAGATCTTAGACTTGTATTCGATGTATTCAACATGCACAACGCGGCGGAGCTGGAGATTGACTATAAAAATTCGAGGGTAAGTACTAGGTGGATTCAATTCATCTCGGGAGCAGCTGAGTCCTGACTTGGTGTGAATAAATTGGGTGCGGGTAGTACTTGACTTCGAAATCCAAGGCAGGTGGAAATCAACGTTGGCTGGGCAGAAACCAAGGTGAGTAACGATGAACAGGTTGATTGAATGAAGCACCGTGACTTTAAACTTAGCTAGCTAAAGTTGAAAAGCGGCGGGCGCGGGATTAATTCCACACAACGTGGAGTCTGGCTGGGTGAATGAGAGCGAAACGAAGGTGAGTAAGGCATTGAATACAATGGTTGAAAGAATCTTACCTCGTCGAAACCGCTTCGAGTCCGCGCGGAGTTTTTTTGGTGTTGGGTTCAACTGGATGTTCCGGGGCAGCGCGGAAACTCAGTACTGAAGATTTGTAAGCCAGTAAAGGCAATGAAATTGAACAAAAGGATGCGAGGACTCATGATGTGAGGTAAGTAGAGTAATTGACCCCGGGGTGAAGTCCAACCGGTGTTGGAACTTGAACTTGAACTTGAATCTGACAAGTAAGTCAGGGCCGAGGAACTTTGGGTGAACATTGAAGCAAAACTGACCGAGAGGATGCGGGTACTGAATCCGCGTCGTGGAAGACCTTCGAAGCGAGGGCAGGAAAGCGAAGGGCTGTGAAGTTCTACGCCAGTGCAACGGGGAAAACTTTGAAGACTCACCGAACATTTCGAGACAAGATGGACTTGAGTGCGGCTGAGAATTCGAAGCCAAGGGAGAGGGATGAATAGCTAATGAGTGAAGGGTCAGTTAAACATTGATTTGAGTCAAAACTGCAAGGTACTTACGTCGAGACAAGTTGAACCTTGAGTGTCCGACGTTGACCACCTACTCAACCACCTCAAACTCGAACCTACTCATCAAGTAACAGTCTACCGCACACCCCATAGCACCTGAACGACGAAGTAAAGGCACCTAGACGAAATCTACGGTGAACTCGAGGGCTGAGCCCATCCCCGAGATGCCGGATCTATTGTCGAGATGCCCGAGGTCGAGTTCTGCTCGAAAAATTAGTAGATGTAAGAACCTTAGATTTCAACTTGAGGTATGTATACGTTATTGAGTTTCTGACGTGAGGACGAACGGGGTTTTGGGTGGTACATGCAGTTTAAGTTTGAGAGTGGTCAAGGGGACTCGAGTCTCGGAGAACTCGAAATTCAACTCGATCCAATGTATGTACTCTTCACTTTCGACTTGATTCGACCTCAAACCGACCGTTCATTCCTCTAAATCGCCGTCCTTTGTCCCGTGGCTTCGAACTTCGGTGAGTTTAAATTTCCTTGCTACATGGGTCCGTTGAACTGACCTTGAATTTCCAGCCATTCGAGTTCCTGCACTCGCATCGAGGGCCTTCGACGAGCGGTTGAAGGACTCATATAATCTGTGGTGAGTTCTTCGTCCATATTCATTGACAATTCTGCAGTACTGACTTACCTTTCAGACCCAATCAAGTCCAACTCAACGCCCGTTGAACTTGCCCTGCAATGGTAAATACTCACTGCATCGTGAGCCCTCTGATTCCTTCATCCAAGTTTGTTCACCTTTGCTTACCCTTCAACGTTCTCGGTACTGGGATTATTGCAATTTGCAAAAATAATGTCCACCCCCTCTTTTAAAAAATAAACAGTTTTAGTTTCAGGCGCCTCGGACCGCCCCTTGTCAGAGCAATGACGTCACGTAGCCGCCCTCGGCATTGCTCGGCATTAATACATTTTTTCTTCCACCCAAATTATATGCACTCCAGGGCCGCTCCAGTGCTATTGTTGTGCTATGCAGCAGGAAAGAGAGGCTGAAAAAGGTAACAGCAGCTCAAGAAAGGTTTAGGAAAAGCCACGCAATTGATGTAAGCGTACGGTCCGAGGTGCCCGAAACTAAAACTTTTTATTTTTGAAAAGAGGGGCCGGACATTATTTTTGCAAATTGCAATAAATATTCCGCGCCGTAAGTTGTAACATTAATTTCAACACAACTCAACTTCAACATTGAACTTGAACTGGATGTGAACCTATTCCCCCTGAGGTGAGTGTTCCCTTCCTTTTAATTCCATATCATACTGACCTTCTTCGGCTTCAGTTCGTTCACCCAGACTTGGTTGCTATCCAGTTTGAAGATCCCGGCAATGGTCTGGCTGGCACTTTGTCCCTTCCGAATCCCGTTACATATTTGTCTAGTTCATGCACTTGATGTTCAGCAACTCTTTCTATTAGTCACTGGTTGGGAGATTCAAATTTTTCACCTCAATTTACGGTGAAAAATGTTGTTTGTTTTTCAGACATTTTTCACCGAAAAAAGAGGTGAAAAATTTAAAACTTTTCACCACTATTTCAAGTGGAATTCAAGGTGAAAAACTTGAAACAAAACTCATAATGTTTTACACCAACTATTCACCCAAAATTCAGCGGGTTTTTCAGACATTTTTCACCGAAAAAAGAGGTGAAAAATTTAAAACTTTTTCACCACTATTTCAAGTGGAATTCAAGGTGAAAAACTTGAAACAAAACTCATAATGTTTTACACCAACTATTCACCTAAACTTCAGCGGGATTTTTACACATTTTTCACTGAGAAAAGAGGTGAAAAATTTAAACTTTTTTCACCACTATTTCAGGTGGAATTCAAGGTGAAAAACTTGAAACAAAATTTATGAGTTTTACACCAACTATTCACCCAAAATTCAGCGGATTTTTACGCATTTTTCACTGAGAAACGAGGTGAAAAATTTAAAACTTTTTTCACCACTATTTCAAGTGGAATTCAGGGTGAAAAACTTGAAACAAAATTTATAAGTTTTACACCAACTATTCACCCAAAATTCAGCGGAGTTTTACACATTTTTCAGTGAGAAACGAGGTGAAAAATTTAAAACTTTTTTCACCACTATTTCCAGTGGAATTTGAGGTGAAAAACTTGAAACAAAATTTATGAGTTTTACACCTCAAGATTCACCTCTATTGCCACCCGGAAATTGGGGTGGAAAATGTAAAACTTTATTCACAACAATATTCAGCGGAAAAAGTGCTGAAAAATTCGTGAAAAAAGTGATAAAAAAAGCGGTGAAAAATTTGAAACTGGGGTTCACATTTTTCACATATTTTTCACATATTTTTCACATTGTTTTCTACTGTAATTTTTGGTGAAAAATGTAATGAAATATACATGTTTTTTTTCACCCCATTTTACACCAAGAATATGACTGAAAAAGTTAAAACATTTTTCAGAGATTTTTCACTTGGAACTGAGGTGAAAAACTTGAAATATTTGAATTCAAGTTTTTCGGTGAAAAATGTGAATTTTTTTATTTCGAATTTTCCACCTCAAAATTCACCAGTTTTTCAGGTGAAAATATTGGTGAAAAACTTGAAACCTGGTTGGCTGAAAATGTCACTTGCTTTTCTCTTCTCCAGTTTTCCCTTAAGTGTGTCACATAGTTTGGGAGGTTGCAGCCGAAGAATTGGGGTAGAGCAGCACATGTATGTTGGTGGTCAGCGACTGTATGTTCCTTGTGACTACCTCTTCCAGTGGCTTTAGCTCTTCTGAATAGAAATGGTTTTAAACTGTTTCAAAAGTACAAGATATAAGGAGACAAACTTGTAGATATGATGGGAGTGCACATGTTTTGGAACTAATTGAAGTTTGTTATTCGGTGAGCAAGCTTTCTGCTGGAGATCTGTGACAGGTCAAATACGTTGGTGAAAGTGTCCCTGGGTTTGTAGGTATGGCGGTCACTTCGCACATTTATTATTCCGGGGTTTTTTCCCACTTTTCCACCTTTTTTTCGGGTCTTTAACTTTCCATACTTTTTTTTTGGGTGTTTTCATTCTGCTATTCTTTTCTTCCCATGGACACAGATTAGTATTCATTCAATGTGCTGGAACATGACAACTTTATGAACAAGACCTAGGGAGGACAGTGGTTTTGAACACTGCCCTACATTAGGGTTAAACACTCTTGATGGCCAAAGGTGATTGCGGTCGGTTGCATAATAAATGTGCAATGTGACCGCCATATGTAGGAACATAAGAACAACAATGGGATATTGGAAGAAAATTCGGTAGGCATGGTGGCAGAAAATCCGGTGCGGAATTGCCTCTTGCGCAGGCAAAACAATCTGAAGTGCCCAGTTTCGGTCATTTGGCTGGGAAATTTTCTACGGCAGGTCAGAGATTGCAAAGAGAGGCACTGCTGGGTCTGGGGGAGCATAACAATGGGAGAAAATTTGGTGCGGAAATTGCCTCTTGTGCAGGCAAAACAAGGTAAAGTGCACAGTTTTGGTCATTTGGCTGGCAGATTTTCTACGGCAGGTCAGATATTGCAGACAGAGGCACTGCTGGGTCCATGGGCAGCGTAGCAATGCGGGTGGTATGTTGGCAAAAAGTTCGGTACGGAATTGGCAGGCAAAACAGTCTGAAGTGCCCAGTTTCAGGTATTTAGCTGGCAGATTTTCTGCTGCAGATCCGCAGCAGGTCATATGTCATGGGGGAAGGTATGTGCGAGTCTGCGGGACAGATGCCAATGCGGGTGGTATGTTGGCGGAAAATTCAGTGCGGAATTGCCTCTTGCCCAGGCAAAACAATCTGAAGTGCCCAGTTTTGGGCATTCAGGTGGCAGATTTTCTATGGTAGGTCATGTCTTTACTGATTAGTAAAGAAAGTTGAAAATCGGGAAAAAGGGTGAAAAGGTGAAAAGAAAAGGTCAGAATAGTAAATATGCAATGTGACCGCCATACTACTGTGTATCTGCAGCAGAAAATGTGTAAGGACGATAACAAGATCCGGCCACTTTGGATTGTTTGGCCTGCATCTACGCCCCCCACGGACCCAGTGGGACCTCTGTCTGCAATAACTGACCTGTCGTTGAAAATCTGCCAGCCAAATAACCAAAACTGGGCACTTCAGACTGTTTTGCCTGCGGGAGAGGCATTTCGGCAGTTCCACACCGATTTTTTTGCCAACATTGCACATGCATTGCTACGCTCCCCAAGGACCCCTCAGTGTCGTTTATTGCGATATCTGAGCAGCGGTAGGAAATCCGCGGGCCAGACGCCTGAAAGTGGGCACTTCAGATTATTTTGCCCGCGTGAGGGGCAGTTCCGCACCGAATTTTCTGCCAACATTGCACGTGTATTGCTACGCTCCCCAGGGACCCCTCAGTGTTGTTCATTGCGATATCTGACCAGCGGTAGAAAATCCGCGGGCCAGACACTCGAAAGAGGGCACTTCAGGTGGGTTTGCCCGTGCAAGCTGCAATTCTGCAGTGATTTTTCTGCCAAGATGGGACGCGCATTGCTATGCTCCTCAGAGACCCATCAGGGCCTCCCTTTGCGATATCTGACCCGCAGTAGAAAATCTGCGGTCCAAATGACCAAAACTGGGCACTTTGGCTTGTTTTCCCCACATGAAGAGATCATTTTGCCCGTGCAAGCTGCACATTCTGCACCGATTTTTCTGGCAACATGGCACACACTTTGCCACTCTCGAGCGGCGGTAGGAAATCCGCGGTCCAAATGACGAAAACTGGGCACTTTAGCTTGTTTTTCGTGCATAAGGAGATTATTGTGCCCGCACAAGCTGCAATTCTGCACCGATTTTTCTGCCAACATGGCACACGCCTTGCCATGCTCCCCAGAGACCCTTTAGTGGCCTTCATTGCAATATCTGACCGGCGGTAGGAAATCCGTGGGCCAAATGACCAAAACTGGGCACCCTAGCTTGTTTTTCCTGCATGAGGAGATTACTGTGCCTGCGCAAGCTGCAATTCTGCACTGATTTTTCTGCCAACACGTTACATGCCTTGCCACGCTCCCCAGGGACCCTTCAGTGTCCTTCATTGCAATATCTGAGCAGCGGTAGAAAATCCGCGGGCCAGACACCCGAAAGTGGGCACTTCAGATTATTTTGCCCGCGTGAGGGCCAGTTCCTCACCGAATTTTTTGTCAACATTGCACGTGCATTGCCGCGCTCCCAAGGGGCCCTTCAGTGTCTTTCATTGCGATATCTGAGCGGCGGTAGGAAATCCACGGTCCAAATGACCCAAACTGGGCACTTTAGGTTGTTTTTCCTGCATAAGGAGATTATTATGCCCGCACAAGCTGCAATTCTGCACCGATTTTTCTGCCAACATGGCACACGCCTTGCCACGCTCCCCAGGGACCCTTCAGTGGCTTTCATTGCAATATCTGACCGGCGGTAGGAAATCCACGGTCCAAATGACCCAAACTGGGCACTTTAGGTTGTTTTCCTGCATAAGGAGATTATTATGCCCGCACAAGCTGCAATTCTGCACCGATTTTTCTGCCAACATGGCACACGCCTTGCCACGCTCCCCAGGGACCCTCCAGTGGCCTTCATTGCAATATCTGACCGGCGGTAGGAAATCCCGGTCCAAATGACCCAAACTGGGCACTTAGGTTGTTTTTCCTGCATAAGGAGATTATTATGCCCGCACAAGCTGCAATTCTGCACCGATTTTTCTGCCAACATGGCACACGCCTTGCCATCGCTCCCCAGGGGACCCTTCAGTGGCCTTCATTGCAATATCTGACCGGCGGTAGGAAATCCGCGGGCCAAATGACCAAAACTGGGCACCCTTAGCTTGTTTTTCCTGCATGAGGAGATTATTGTGCCCGCGCAAGCTGCAATTCTGCACCGATTTTCCTACCAACATGGCACAGACCTTGCCATGCTCCCCGGGGACCCTCAGTGTCCTTCATTGCGATATCTGAGCGGCGGTAGGAAATCCGCGGTCCAAATGACCAAAACTGGGCACTTTAGCTTGTTTTTCCTGCATAAGGAGATTATTGTGCCCGCGCAAGCTGCAATTCTGCACCGATTTTTCTGCCAACACGTTACATGCCTTGCCACGCTCCCCAGGGACCCTTCAGTGGCCTTCATTGCAATATCTGACAGGGATTAGAAAATCCGCGGTCCAAATGACCAAAGCTGGGCACTTTAGCTTGTTTTTCCTGCATAAGGAGATTATTGTGCCCGCGCAAGCTGCAATTCTGCACCGATTTTTTGTGCCAACACGGTACATGCCTTGCCACGCTCCCCAGGGACCCTTCAGTGGCCTTCATTGCAATATCTGACGGGATTAGAAAATCCGCGGGCCAAATGACCAAAGCTGGGCACTTTAGCTTGTTTTCCTGCGTGAGGAGATTATTGTGCCCGCGCCAACCTGCAATTCTGCACCGATTTTCCTACCAACATGGCACAGACCCTTGCGATGCTCCCCCGGGGACCCTCGGCGTCCTTCATTGCGATATCTGAGCGGCGGTAGGAAATCCGCAGTCCAAATGACAAAAACTGGCACTTTGGCTTGTTTTCATTCTGCACCGATTTTTTTCTGCCAACATGGCACACGCCTTGCCACGCTCCCCAGGGACCCTTCAGTGGCTTTCATTGCAATATCTGACCGGCCGGTAGGAAATCCACGGTCCAAATGACCCAAACTGGGCACTTTAGGTTGTTTTTTCCTGCATAAGGAGATTATTATGCCCGCACAGCTGCAATTCTGCACCGATTTTTCTGCCAACATGGCACACGCCCTTGCCACGCTCCCCAGGGACCCTCAGTGTCCTTCATTGCGATATCTGACGGATTAGAAAATCCGCGGTCCAAATGACCAAACTGGGCACTTAGCTTGTTTTTCCTTAAGGAGATTATTGTGCCCGCACAACTGCAATTCTGCACCGATTTTTCGCCAACATGGCACACGCCTTGCCGCCTCCCCAGGGACCCTCAGTGTCCTTCATTGCATATCTGACCGGCGGTAGGAAATCCGCGGGCCAAATGACCAAACTGGGCACTTTAGCTTGTTTTTCCTGCATGAGGAGATTTATGTGCCCGCACAAGCTGCAATTCTGCACCGATTTTTCTGCCAACATGGCACACGCCTTGCCACTCTCCCAGGGACCCTCAGTGTCCTTCATTGCAATATCTGACGGCGGTAGAAATCCGCGGCCAAATGACCAAAACTGGGCACTTTAGCTTGTTTTCCTGCATGAGGAGATTATTGTGCCGCGCAAGCTGCAATTCTGCACCGATTTTCTGCCAACATGGCACAGCCTTGCCATGCTCCCCAGGGACCCTCAGTGTCCTTCATTGCGATATCTAGCGGCGGTAGGAAATCCGCGGGCCAAATGACCAAAACTGGGCACTTTAGCTTGTTTTTCCTGCATAGGAGATTATTGTGCCCGCGCAAGCTGCAATTCTGCACCGATTTTTCTGCCAACACACATGCCTTGCCACGCTCCCCAGGGACCCTTCAGTGGCCTTCATTGCAATATCTGACCGGTAGAAAATCCGCGGGCCAAATGACCAAAACTGGGCACTTTAGCTTGTTTTTTCCTGCGTGAGGAGATTATTGTGCCCGCGCACCTGCAATTCTGCACCGATTTTCCTACCAACATGGCACAGACTTGCCACGCTCCCCAGGGACCCTCGGCGTCCTTCATTGCGATATCTGAGCGGCGGTAGGAAATCCGCGTCCAAATGACAAAACTGGGCACTTTAGCTTGTTTTTTCCTGCATAAGGAGATTATTGTGCCCGCGCAAGCTGCAATTCTGCACCGATTTTTCTGCCAACATGGTACACGCCTTGCACGCTCCCAGGGACCTTCAGTGGCCTTCATTGCAATATCTGACCGGCGTAGGAAATCCGCGGGCCAAATGACCAAAACTGGGCACTTTAGCTTGTTTTTCCTGCATGAGGAGGTTACTGTGCCCGCGCAAGCTGCAATTCTGCACCGATTTTTGTGCCAACAGGGTACATGCATTGCCACGCTCCCCAGGGACCCTTCAGTGTCCTCATTGCGATATCTGAGCGGCAGTAGGAAATCCGGAGGCCAATGACCAAACCTGGGCACTTTGGCTTGTTTTTCCTGCATGAGGAGATATTGTGCCCGCACAAGCTGCAATTCTGCACCGATTTTTCTGCCAACATGGCACACACTTGCCGCGCTCC
>JARKIB010000924.1:0-13785 GCA_029378385.1 Mycena metata
CCGGAGCGAAGCGGAGGCTGTTCTTGTTTTGATTAATAAAAGGACCCCGGCACGGCACGCTCAAGCGGTTGCAAGAGTCCATTGAGGAGGAAGAGGCAGCTGCCGCCGCCATTGCTGCTGAGACTGCCCGATACAGTGTGCCAATTTACACATCTGTTTTCCTTTTTTTTTTTTTTTTCCTGCAGCTGTGTCTCTCACGTGTGACAAATATATTGGTGCTTGGCTCTGGCTTGACTCTGCCAACGTTGAAGCGCTTGGCATTGCACCCCCGCCCGTGCTCTCTCCACCGCCGCCAACATCCATTAGTCCTGGCTGGGGCTAGCGTCCAGCGATGGAAATGTACGACGACACCTCTTGGGGGAATGTGATCGGGTGGGCGGCTCAGGAGGTGGTTGGGTGGATGTGAGTACTGGTGGTGGTGGCAGCAATCCAGGTGCTGGGGTTGGGGTGATGAGATAGCACAAGCCCAGGATCGCCCACACAGCTGCCATTTCCCCCCATGTCAGGCACGGCGGAAGATGGGTGCTATATTTCGCCCTCCGGCGCGTGCTGTTCCCCTCGCTGTTTGTCGCACTCGTTGTAGACTACGTTGCCACCAATGTCTCCTTGTTTTGCGGGGGAAATAATTGTTTTGTTGCCGCATTTTTATCATAATTCCAATTATTCACATCCACGAGGGGTACCACTTAGTCAATCTGCTGTCCGCCGTGCATCAGCTGTCTGACTGGGCATTTGAATGGTGAAATTGGCTTTGCAAAGGGCACTGTGACAGCGTTACACCGCATTACGGTTGCCTTTTTGGGACTAATCATCTCTCTGTCACGTCTTCCAGTGCTATCCCTTGCGGTTTTTCTGCACTCTCGGACCCTCCGGCATATAATCCTTGAGGTATTTCAAGCTCTCACCAAATTCTCCTGCCCATTTCGACCCGACAGTCTGAGGTTGGCGACCACTCAATCTTCAAACAACTTGCCAGAGGATACTCGTTGGTTTCGGCCCCACAACATGTAGTTATAGCCTTCCCGAGGTTATATTATGATCATTCAACTGTCCCTCGTGCCTGGCGCGTCTGGGATGCCTGTTGTGTGGGTGGGTAAATGACCTTTTATATTCAAACTTAACTCCGCAAAGGCACAGTGTACGCTGCTCGCAAGATATCGCCAAAGTCTGTTGGCCGAAAATGAACTTAGATTGGGTGGTACCTTAAATGCCAACTCACAGAAGAATTCAAGACTTTTCGTCAGAACCCTCTTTTCTTGCTAAACCAGAACTTTCTTAACACCGTGAGCAAGATAGGTTCACTACACAACTATGTTTTGAGCCAATTCTTTTTCAATACTGTGACAAGTCATACAAGTACTGTCCCTCTAGTGCTCTCCTTTCTCAACCTCAAAATCGCGCCCAAGGCCCTCAATCTTGCATTCAATCCAACAGACTGCAACTCAAAAGCCAATATCAGGATCTGAACACAATTTCTGCCCTGCGGATCACCTCTGCATAGCAATTTGTGTCATCAAATCCTGGGTATAACCTCCCCCCGCCCCATAAAAAAATACAAACCCCTCGGGTTGCCGTGAACGGAGTCTGGAAATATTTTTCTGCAGACCGGCGTGAGCAGTGTGATGCGGACTGCGGTTCTGTGAACTGCCTGACCCGGGGTGGGTATAGTCAAGTAGTGTTTACAGAATTTAATTCGTCCTCTAGGGGGAAATTGCTCTGTCGTGGAGCTGCGTAGTTTTAAGGTACGCTAATGCGCGATATATAATTTGTGGTGTGTGTGTGTGTACAGTTCTCTCCGTTTGGATTGAACGCTTTGCCAGGTTCCTCGAAGATTTAGTTCTTCGTTGGGGGCTGGCCTTCCGAAGGTACCGCGGATGGATAGTTTTCTACACTTGCTCGAAGGGTACGCTCCGCAATGCGAATGCTGTTCCGTTCCGGAGTACTCGGGTTATCTGCTATGCTTTATCCACCCGTCTCGAACGTATCGGACGGCAGGTCTCTTCAGTACGGTGCAACACTATACGGACTGGCTATAGCGATTCCCTTCGTAGCCTAGTTTCTCCGTTGGTGAACGCCTTGAAACGGAATCACTTCTGTTTCGAAGACTCGGGGGTGAAGTGTGCGAATTGAATGGGGGAAATGGTATGATCGCGTAGGATAGGCCTTCCGTGTACGATGGGGTGGGTTCCTCGCAAGGATATGCGCTCGAACTCCGAAAAGGAACGGTTGCACAAAGCCAAGTTAGGCGACTGGCCGTTTGGTGGTGTGCCGCGTTTAATCTACTACCGTGCGCTTTCAACTCCGGATTGACTATATTTCCCCCGTATCGATTTATCGAAACGGAGGTGAAACGGACGGGGTTTCTTGACAAGCCCTGTCCTTCTAGGTGACCTTGGTTTGTCCTACTATTGGGCGGCACGACCCGTAGCGGAGTGTATTTAATTCAGTTCCCCACCCTGGTGTACTTCAGGGGGAGTAGCTTTAGGTATATGCAGTGGGAGGTAATAAGATGATCATTCCGTATCCTACAGCTGGCTTTTATGCTGTACTCTGTCCGATACTCGCGCGCGTATTTATACCTTTAATTGGAAACGGACGTTCCACCTTTTCAGTTCTGACTCGCCTCTGTGATCGCCCACGCGTTCCCAATTCCGAAGGGGTTAGAAATTGACTCGGAGCAGCCTCGTGTCGCCTCCGTTTCCCGTTTCAGTCCCCCCCGTTTCCCAAGAACCGCCTCAGTTCTCCGTTTAGTCGCCCCGTTTCCCATACCGCAACCACTCCGTCTCCGTTTGCTCCCCCACTTCCTTCTCCCCAGTACCGGCCAGGTGGCGGAATGGCAACACATGCGAGACAAATAAGAGAGCCTGTAATGTTTCCTCGCAAGGTCTCCGTTCGATTCGGGGTCTGGCCTTGATACACCATCAAGAAACTTTTACCTCCGTTCCGTTTTTGAGTGAATGCGTGTCGAGTTTTTGAGTGAATGCATTGAACGGCCAGGTAGCTCTTGCCAGAATCAATATTTTCCTGCTCGATGCTTGCTTGTGGGTTTCCGTTTGATTTGGTGTCTGATGTTCCTATAATTGAAATCAGGTTTGTTTCGTCTTCTTGTCCGTTTGTCGAGTCATAATCATGGCCAGATGGCGGAATGGTAAGGCGTGCGAGACGAATACACAGACTCCCATAACGTTTCCTCGCAAGGTCTCCGTTCGATTCGGGGTCTGAGGCGCACTGTGTCATATTCTTGGACGTCGTGAGTATGAATTTCCTCCCGTTTGGCCGCGTTCAGCACTATAGGCAGACATATGTAGGTACCCTTATAGGGTGATCTATGACATCTTGATGACTACCCTAAGAGGGCTCCCTTCTGAGGGGTGCACCCACTTCCCAGAAAATGCCTGGGTGCATCCACAGCATGTGGGTGCACCCCCAGCCCATATGGTGGGTGCACCCCGGCTTTGGGCCGGGTGCACCCAGTAGCGCGGGCCAGAAAATTTTAATATATTGGGGCCAAATTTGCCCCAATCTAGCCCTTGAGACTAAGGCATTCTCCCGCTGACTCCAGCATGCCTGCTTCGAGTATCTGATAATGAGTGTACACAGTCAATCTCTATGAGCAGCACAGCTGGAGAGACAGTACAATTAGGTAAAATCACAATCCTCATCCCCTTACTCGCTATATTGAGTTTTGTATCAGCTTTAGCCCACATGTATGCATATATGCGCACCTCACTCCTCGTAGTATGCAATATTACTTCTGTTGCCCCCGACAATGTTTTTTGTCCTCTGAATTGTACAAGAGAATCATTGAAGAAGGTTTAGGACATAGTGAGGTAGTTCCACTGATTATTACTGCTTGTGCCCCCGCCAATGTTCTTTGTCCTCCGAATCGTACAAGAGAATCATCCAAGAAGGTTTAAAACATAGCAAGGTAGTTCGGTGCTTTGGTGGTCTATAGAACCAGACTCTGCTTCAAGCCATTTTTCAGTTGCTTCTCCACTATGCATGGGTGCACCCATGAGAAGTGGGTGCATCCATTCTTAATGGTTCTGGATGCACCCACACACATTGGCGGATGCATCCTGTAGTCCCGTGGGGTGCGTCCATGGTACCTGGGTGGGTGCATCCTAAACCGGCCTGGGCACACCCACCCTCTTGGCCACGGATGCACCCACCCAACTTAAATATGTTCATGGATGCACCCCCGCTATGGGGTGGATGGACCCACCATTCGCTACGGATGCACCCATCCAGCCAGCATATGTCCGTGGGTGCACCCACTGTTGTAGAAAAGCTACGGGTGCACCCACCCTTAGTATATCCCTATCCAGGGTGCATCCACATTTAACATGGGTGCATCCAGACCTTTCCTTCCCCAACGGTGGATGCACCCATGCTCTCACAATGTCCTTGTGGATGCATCCACACAGTAACAACAGCTCTGAGGAGGTTCCTTGATCCCGTACCACGATGTGTGATGCGGGAGTCCACGCCTGTGCGCCTGGCAAGGAGGGTGTTCGGGGACAAGGGTTCAACAGGGCTCCCGAGCTCTGCCTAAACCTTGAATCCAGACCCTAATAAGCTCTGTAAAGACACCTCCCGTCACAGAGACGACGACGAAGTCGAGTAAACTCGAATGGCTGTATTAGGCAGTCCAATGACGTCTGATACAAACAAACACAATGATACGGCAACACCCACCCTTACATCCACCACCTCTACACCGCACTGACCGACCTACGAGCCTACGAGCACAGACGATCCCTCTGCACGTTGAGGTGCTCCCCCCTGCTCACCCTCGGCCTCAAACGACCCCCGTCTCTCGAACAACGCGAACGACAGCGGCTCGAGCGCGATCTCTTCACTGCGATCCGTAGAGCCCGAGTAACTGCCTGCAGGCAGCAACAAAGCCACCACCTGATGGAACGAGACGATAACCGACCTCTGCCGCGACACCAACGCGTGAAGTGCTTGATTGGCGGAGTTCTCTAGCCTATGGTCCAAGTGGCACTGATGCACAAGGCAAGTGCTCTACCGCTTTTTGGCCTTCACCTTGTACTTTGTAACCCGCACTCATCACTCATCGATCTCGTGCAGCGCGCATGACGCGAAAACCGGGGCGGAGACGGTCGTACGTGAAAAGGACAACTTAAAAGCGCGAGATAAAGGTGCGAGACATCATCGTCACCTACATACGCGTCCCTCACTAAACCGACTCTCTTTCTTCCCCCACCAACCTCACTATCCCCTCTCTAAATGCCTGCCAAAACCCGGCCCTCTACTGCAGTCGCAACCACCGCGCCAGGCGCGCGTCGTAGCAGCCGGAACACTCCGACGACAAACGCCGCCCGCCTCCCCGCCACCAGCACCCCTGCACGGGACTCGGTTGACGCAACGCCGGAAAATGCGATGCAGTCGCCGTCCCCGGCACCCGCGGCAAGTTTGCACCAGGATACCACCGCCCCCGCCATAGCGGGAACACCCTCCGAGGTCGAGGCGGTCAGTACAATTGCACACCCTGAAATTTATATGCTCAAGGTCCCCAGCCCGAGGCGCCCATGCCCGAGGATGAACCCACGCGTGTCAGGAGCCCCACTCCAAGCGGCCAGACCTCAATCCCCTTTTCCACCATCGTGGCCGAATCGGCGACATTTTTCAACGCCCCAGCCGCGCCGCAGGCAGCGGAGGCATCGGGGGCAGCACTCTTTGACCCCGCGGAGTACCCTCCCCTTCTGCCCGCAGGCGACGAGGTCATGAACGACACGGCCGACTCCCAGGAGGTGAAAAGAAAAGATAAAGGAAAAGGAAAAGGCGCGTACCATTTAGTACATAATCTCACCACGCGCTGACAAATACGGACAGCGGTGGAACCAAAACCCGCCTCCCCCTTCCTTGCGCCTGAGGCTCCACGCCGCCCGTCGCTTACCTCGTCCTTTGGAGCACACGATGCGACCCCCGATGCGGGGATACTCTCGCCCATCGAAGACAACACGGGTGTCATGGGTGCTGCCGCTATCCCCCCGCACAGCCGCGACGATGAGCAGCTCACCGCCGACATAAACATCGCGCTCGCGCGCAGCCTCCTGCCTGTCTACGACACCCCCGAGAAGACGACCACAGGCGCGTCCACGTCTAAACGCAAAGTCAACGGACCCGAATCCCCACCCAAACGCACCCACACGGAATCCCGGGGGGAATCCTCCGCGCGGGTCACGCGCGAAGACGCGAGGGAAGCGGCGGGTACGTGTGCACAGAACACCTGACAATGCAATACTAACCCTTCCCTACAACAGGCGGGCATGCGCGCGACCCCCCTGCTCGCAGGGACCAGTCCCTTGAGGACGTCGTACCCCGCTACCTCACGGAGGACGGCAGGCCCCCACGGCTCCCCACCACCCTACCTCCCCCCGGTGGTTGGCCGCTCATCACAGGTATTGACCGTGAGGCGCTGCTGCGGGGGGTCGATCCTCAGCAGAGGGCCGCGTGGGAGGAGGAGGAGGATGAAGGCCCCACCTCCCTAGCTTTCCGTTTCGGGGGCAGCCAAGACCCCACCGAGGAGGCGCGCCAGATTCGCTCCACCGTCGCAGGTGTCCTCAACGTCTCCGCCACAAGCTTTCGTGTCGGCGCTGGTTTTCCCGCCGCCGATGGCCCTCCCCTCAACACCTTCATCATCGCCGGGCTCACCGACTTCCAGAATCAGTGCCTCCAGAACCACCACGTCATATCGGGGCCCGACATCTCCTTCTGTGCGCTCCCTACCCACCCGCAGAACCCCGGCTACCTCGGCACTATCGTCGATCTCGACTTCGACAACACCGAGCAGGGTGCCATCGAGGCACGCAACGCCATCCGCCGGAGCATCATGACCAATACCCGCCTCGTCCAGCTCTTCCAGATCCACCGAGATGCCGTCCCCATCAACTACTCCGCCCAAGACATCGCCGATGAGCTCCACGACTCCATTTCCCTCCTCCCCATTGAGCTCACAGGCGCGCGCGGGGCCCGCGTCGCCTGGCGCGTCTATTCAGTCATCAGCACCAACAACCCCGACCACGTCCGCCTTCAGCGGCTCGCGTTCCGTGAGACGCGGGTCGTAACATCGTACAGTTTCCGAGGAGTAGTACGCGCGGACATGTCCTGCGGCGTATGTCGCTCTATCGACCACCCCAGCCCCTTGTGCCCCTTCCCGCGGATCCATGGTTGGATGGGACCCTCGGCGGAGACCATGGCCGCGACCGCTCAGGCGGCGCGTGCTGCCGCCGCTGCAGCTAGGGGGCGGGGTCGCGGGCGCGGGCGCGGTAACCGTGGTGGCAACCAACGGGGTAACCAACGCGGTCGCGGCTTTTAATATACGCCATGGACAGCCGACCAAGTTACGTACATGCATGGCTTCATTTATCTATTAAACTACATACGCGTCTTCGCCACGCTCCACTGTCCTTACAATGTCGTTGGTACTGGAATATACCCCACTCTCCTTTACACCCCATTTCAAGATACCGAGATATGAAGCAGCAACGGGAAATTCCAAGTGAAGGGACAACCTGCAAATTTCAAATAATTAGAGACCGTAATCGCGTCTCCGAAATACGCGGCTGACATGGAAATGGGACCGTATGGCTTGCAAAATGAGTATAGGAACGCGAAATACAGCCGCCTGTGGCCCAAATATACTGACCTTACGCCTGCGTGAGGGACAGGAAAGCTAACAGGCGAAATAAATCAGCGGAGGTCTATTCAGGCTGGAGCTAGCCGCGCCGAGAGGCTGAAGTTGCGGGGAAAATCTCCAACGAGGATCCATTACTCCATTGGAAGCTAGTACTCCCAACATATGCTCACCCTAGTGGCCGGGAAGGCCCTCGTCCCCGGAATACGGTCGCGAGCCGGGGTACGTAGATGCGACCACACAAAATCGATACAACATACTTAACATTCAGGATTTCGACGACGACAGCAACGGCAACGGCCTCTCTTTCTCCGGAGGGGTCGGCGGTGTGCCCGTCAGCCGCCGTCCCGATGAAGGAGTTGGGGAGATTGGTGATGGGAGCATGGGTGAGCATGCAGGCGGGGTGCGCCGGTCGAGGAGAATGGCTGAACGGAGGAGAAATCCCCCGGGAGGTGAGGCATCCGACGCCGGGGCGACCACCAATAACTCACGAAGGGTGAATATACCACCCCGTGCCGAAAGGGCACGACCTGCCACCGTACAGGAGAGTCCAGAAAGTGGACCAGAAGACTCATTGAGGTCTGCAACGCCAGCAAGCTCGCACGCCAGCGAGCGAATAACAGCACGCGGAAACCAAACCCCACGTCGCAGAAACTTAGGCCAACCACGCCTACCGGCGGATGATGAATCCGCACCTGCCTTCTTCGGCCGCAAGAGGAAGCAGCAGCAGGTCAACAACCCACAAATTGCCAAGAACACGAGGGCAACCATTCGGGTGGCTGCCCTCAATATCAAGGGTAGGGGATCCCGAAATGTGTTTAGCCCCAAGCATAAATGGGCGCGTGTGAATAGACTCATGTTCGAGAAAAAGATTGGGGTCCTAGCAGTTGGAGAGACCCACCTGTCCGCCGAGCAAACCGAAGAGATTAACACAAACCTCGTTTTTAAGGCCAGGATGCACGTCCTAAGCTCGACAGACCCGAACGAACCAAACAAAAAGGGTATCGCGATTGCACTAAATAAACAACTCACCAACGTGGAAGGTGTTAAAACATGGAGACTCATTCCGGGACGGGCAATCCTAGTCCAGATTCCATGGCACGGGAAACTGACACTCACGATACTGGCTGTATACGCCCCCGCTGAGTCGATGACCGCGAACCGGCTCTTCTGGGAAGAATTGTACCGTATCTGGATGACAGAAGGCAACCTCCCGGTCCCAGACATGTTCTTGGGCGATACGAACATAGTAGAAGAGCCAATAGATAGGCTACCCCACAGAGCAGACGACACTGGGGCGGTGTATGCTTTCACAAGATTCAAACGTCTACTGGGAATGAAAGATGGCTGGCGAGCCACAAATCCTGATGAGAAAGCGTACACGTACATACATACAACCGGCGACTCGATGTCTCGTATTGACAGAATTAATGTCTCGGAAGACTGCTTCCGTACATGCAGGAACTGGGACATACAAGACATGGGTGATTTAACAGACCACCAGATGGTCAGCGTAGATGTGAGCGCGCCTGGGGCACCGTACGTCGGTAAAGGGAGATATGCCATCCCGCTGTACCTGCTAAAGGACAAAAAGTTCATAGAGTTCGCAGTGAACGAAGGTTCCAAACTCGAAGATCACCTGGAAAACCAGAGGGAGGATATCCAAGTACTGTGGAAAGAATATAAGGAAAATATAAGTACCTTTGCTCGCAAGAGAGCCAAGGAGTCGGTAGGCGCCCTGGAACAAGCAAAACTGAAACTCCAACGCCAGAAGAAGGCAACCCTGAATGACGGATCAAAGACACAGAAGGTCCGAGCAACTGAGGCGGCTAGATATCAAACCGAAATAGACAAAATAATCAGTGTCCAAGCATCAAAAAATAGGATGACTACCAAGATTCGGTATAGAAATGAGCTCGACAACATCACTAGCTTCTCGGTCAGGGTGAATAAAGACCCCAAACCGAGAGACACTATTTCCTTCCTCCGCAGGACGGACACGGATCCGCCCATAAGTAGCACCAGATCTGACAGAATGGCCGAGTTAGCACGGGACTACCACGATGACATGCAACGAGACCCTACTGAGAACGACCTACAACAAAAGAATGCAGCGATAAATGAAGTCCTAGAGAGCATTGATGTTAAATCAATCCCCGGAATGGCCGAACTCGGCCAAGAACTCACCGAAGACTTGGTCTTAAAAGCAATTAAATCCTCCGCAAAGGGGAGAGCACCGGGAGTAAATGGGATATACACAGAACTATGGGACGAACTCCATAAGAAGTATCTGCAGGCGGTAGAGGAAGCAAAAAAGGCACCCACCGAACAAGCAAAGCCCAGGACCTTCAATGTCCTCCGGACAATGACTGCGGTATACAACAGCATTGAACGGCACGGAATGACGCCGGGAACAGAATTCTCTAAGGGATGGATGTGCCCCATTTTTAAAAAGAAGGACATCACGGACATAGCAAACTATCGACCGATTACAGTCCTTAACTCAGACTACAAGATTTTTACAAAGGCTCTCACCTTCAAACTCACGAAGGTGGCGCCATACCTTATCCACCCGGACCAAGCAGGTTTCATGAAGGGCAGGAAGATCTCCGACCAAATCTACCTCTCCCTGGAAGTGGTAGAATACGCAGAAGAAGAGCTCCGAAACGGAGCTATAATTGCGTTAGATCAAGAAAAAGCCTACGACAAAACGTCGCATCGATACCTGTGGCAAGTAATGAGGAAAAACAAGATCCCTGAACAGTTCATAAAGACGGTACAGGCCCTCTACGCGGACGCGGAAACACAGGTGGTCATAAACGGAGTGTTGAGCACACCCTTTAAAATAACGAGAGGTGTCCGCCAGGGAGATCCCCTCTCGTGCTTGCTCTTTAATTTAGCGATTGAGCCCCTCGCAGCAATGATGAGGAAGTCAGAGCTCAAGGGTCATGAGGTACCCAAGATGATGCGCAGGGTTGTCGCGGCACTTTTTGCGGATGACACGACAGTCTATGTCTCTGAAAGGGACAACTTCTCCGTGGTCCAGGGGATTCTGGACAAATGGTGTGCCGCATCAAGCGCAAAGTTCAACGTAGGTAAAACGGAGATTATTCCGGTCGGGACTAAGGCATACAGGCAAAGGTTAATAAACACAAGGAAGTTGAATGACGAAGATGTAGAGATACCCGCAAATGTGAACATTGCTAAGGAAGGAGAGTCTGTCCGAATTCTAGGAGCAAGAGTTGGGAACGGAGTAGAGAGCCATGCAATCTGGACACCCACCTTAGAAAGGATCGACTCTGACCTAGAAAGGCTAGACCGACACCACCCGACAGTAGAAGGAAGACGCCATATGGTTCAGATCGCAATTGGGTCCACCACCCAGTACCTAGCGCAGGTAAATAACATGCCTAAGGCAGTTGAGAACAACTTAACTAAAACACAATACGAATTCGTATGGGCTGGCTCCAAGGCACCTCCGGTCAATCGAGAAATGATGATGGCACCCATTGCGGAGGGGGGTAAAAACATGTTCGACCTCAAAGCGCGCAACGAGGCGCTCGCCCTCATGAGGCTGCAGACATACCTCCACCTTGAACTCGAGGAACGGGCAGCATGGGCGTTCTCAATGGATGACCGGCTAGCAAAAAAAGATAAGGAAACCTCCAAAGTACAACGGGGATCGCACGTGAATATGTTTCTTCAACGCTGGTCGCCCCGCAGAGATAAACTGTCCCCCCACCATAAAGTGGTGATTGACGTAGCAAGGAAGTACGGGGTGCAATTCGATACTCCGCACCCCTCCATGGAAATAAAGGCGGCACTCCCCCTATGGCACTCTTTCGGCGAGAACCGGAGCATAACACAGTTGAACAACAAAAACCAATGCAAGTGCCTGAGAATAAATCACGATGCCCACACTATAGGTGACGCGGTCAAAATAGCAGAAAGATTGGAGAAAGGGAACCACTCGCCTCACAGAAATTGTGGATGTCTTGACTGTACATTCGATAGAGATATAAGAGGCTGCTTAAACCCGCACTCGTGCGCCACAGCGGCCCTAAGACGCTTCAACGAGCTCCTCCCAAAATGGAACCCCAGAACACCTGAAGCTCACCAGAACGTCCGACAGAATGAGGGGGAAGACAGCCCTTGGACCTTCCATGATATAGAGCAGATCTCAAGCCTCACAGACGGCTTCCGAGTGTTCACTAAGGAAAAAAAGGAAGATGGCCACATAGTCCCGGCCGCTGCCACCCTTGATGACGGTGGCAAACCCACCAAGAGACCCAGTACAGATTTTCGTTGGCGCAGTCTGCACAAGAACAGGTGACGCCGAGGCCAGAGCTGGCCTCGGGATATTTATGGCAACAGACGACCCAAGGAACAAGAGCATAAGAGTGCCGGAAACACTCGAGCAGACGGTCGCAAGTGCAGAGATGCTAGCAGCCCTGATAGCAGTACGACTATTACCCAGGAATACTCCAGTTTTAGTGGTGAGCGGCCGAGATCTGATAATAAAAAATTTAAAGAGTGCGCCAACGTGGGAAGACCGAGGCTGGGTTGAGGCCAGGAACAAAGATGTTCTGATAGCGCTTATGTCCGAACTGCGAGCAAGGACGGCCAAGACGTCGTTCTGTGAGAGCAAGGGAGGCCAGTACGCACTGGGATGCGCCCAAGCGCAAACGCTAGCGAGCGAAGCCGCACAACGTAATACTGCCGATGCGATCAACGTGACGGCCCGCCCGGAGACCGTTCTCAGGGGTGCGAAACTTTCTAAGCTCACACAATCCACTGCCTACAAACTTATCAAATCTCTTCGGGAAAAGGTGTCTCGTAAGGCTACCGACGAAGTTGTAAAGCTGATACAGTCCACCGTAAAGCAGCTGTACCTCTACATGCCAACCACTAAAATGGTCTGGAAGTCGACACGACACAAAGATATCACGCGGCAGATAAGGAGTTTCCTTTGGCGATGCCTACACAGCTCACTGAGAATCGGGAAATATTGGAAACACATACCTGAATGCGAGGATCGAGAACTCTGTCCAACGTGCGGGGTAACCGAGGATCTCGATCACATCATGGTTCAATGCAACCGCCCGGGCCAAGCCGAGGTCTGGAAGCTAGCGGAAAAATTATGGCTGAAAAAAGGCCACACATGGCCTGCCCCCACAGTGGGAGCAATCCTGGGATGTCGTCTGGCAACCTTTAAGGTTGACGGGCGCAAGTCGCAGGCAGATGCCCGACTCTACACAATCCTTGTGACCGAATCGGCACACCTCATCTGGAAACTCCGATGTGAGTTCGTCGTCGGGAGAGAAGGGAAAGACCCCGCATCAGAGCGAGAAATTCACAACAGATGGGTCCATACAATAAATGAACGGCTTGAGATCGACCGAAGTCTCACTGACCAACTTAGGTACGGTAAGCAATATTCTATTGCACCTTCCCTGGTACGAGATACCTGGAAGGGCATCCTCGAAGACGAAGCAAATCTGCCAGAGAACTGGCTCCGAGGACCTGAGGTTTTAGTGGGTATCGCTCCTGTTAGGTCACAACGACCACCGCCCCCACCCGCTGTTGACGGGGTCGGATAGGTTAAGGCGCGAGTCCCACACACGGTGTTTGCCTGTGCGTAAAGCATTTCCTCAGGGGTGGAAACAGTCAACCCTCCTGGAGGTCCTTTGGTCCTCCACACTTACGTCGCGGTCCTGATATTAACCTTGTTAATTGTCCGGATCGACACCGTACCACCAAAAAAAAAAAAAAAAAAAAAAAAAACAGCTCCGAAATAACAAACCAATGGCCTGAGGTGTGTATGTCCCCTTGATTTTATATGACCTTCATTTGCTTGATTGACTTTGACCTCAATAGCCTCAGGTATGTACAGTATTTCCCCTTGCTTCGATTTGATTGACTTACAATGACTTCCAGTTTGCACCCACTACGTTTGGATGAATTCGTTCTCACAGGCGACTTACAACAAGTTTGACGTATTAGGTGTATTCTTCCGGTCTCGCAATTTCAGCTTGAATATGTGGGTAAAGAATTTTCGGAGGTTGTTTAATACCAAGGGCTTTATCCTGGTCAGTATGGTTGTTGTCATGATGGGTCAGTGG
>JARKIB010000925.1:0-13724 GCA_029378385.1 Mycena metata
GGCTACCTTCGACGTTCGCTTGTCTCTTCTCGCGAGGTTTTATTGGCTACCTTCGCCCATGTGGAGCGTTTCTTGGGGTCGAGCTCGAGGAAGCTCCGCAGCTTCATGATATTATAGCTTCGTTTCTCGCCTCAAGATCGAAGAGGTTTTTACCTCCTTTGCCGATTGGGGCTAGGAGCATATCACGTTGCACTGGTGAGGATTTTGCGCCTCCCCATATGAACTCTCTCTGCATTTTATTAGTTGCTTTTCCACAGATTTGGCATGTCATTTACTTGTGTCAAATACTGGGTCATTGCCCCTACTGTTTATTTGGGATACATTTGGACGTTTTTCGACCGTAGGATGGTCTCTCCCCATTTCTCCAGCTCAGAGTCTATCCTCTCGACCATGGGTGTCCATATTGCGGTATCCTCCACATTATTTCCTATCCTCGCTCCTAGGATCCTTACTGGACTCTCCGTCTATGGCGATGTGGATGTTATCCGGTACGGGTTCGTCACCCTCTTTCAATTTCCTCGTTTCGATGAAATTCTCACGATATTCCACGGACCCAATAGGGATAATCTCGGTCTTCGCCACGTTGAATTTTGCGCTTGACGCGCGGCAACCACCGGTCTAGTAGTTCGGTAACTTGTGCCAGGGAATCTTTAGCTGAGAGATATACTGTGGTGTCGTCGGCGAATAAGGTTGTTATTATTCTCTCCGTCTCCGCATCTATTTTATACCCTCTTAGGTTTGAATTTCGGAGCATTGCGGCGAGGGGTTCAACCGCTATGTTGAACAGGAGGCAGGAGAGTGGGTCTCCCTGCCGCACTCCCCTTATAATCCTGAACGCTGAGCTGAGTACGCCGTTTATGACTACCCGTGTCTCCGCCTCCGAATACAATGCTTTCACTGTATTTATGAACATCTCCGGTATTCCGTTATGGCGTAGTACCCTCCAGAGGTACCGGTGCGATGTTTTGTCGTACGCCTTCTCCTGGTCTAGGGCCAGAATCGCGCCGTCCTCGAGTTCATCTTCAGCATATTCTACCATTTCTTGCGCGAGGAAGATTTGGTCTTGTATTTTCCTACCTTTCATGAAACCAGCTTGGTTGGGATGGATAAGGCTTGGTACTACCCTCGTGAGTTTAATTGAGAGGGCCTTTGTGAAGACTTTGTAGTCGGTGTTCAGTACCGTAATGGGCCGATAGTTCGCTATGTCGGTTACATCCTTCTTTTATAAATTGGGCACATCCATCCTTTTGCGAATTCGGTTCCTCTTTCGACTCCGTTTCTTTCAATATCGTTATATACCTTCGTGAGCAACGCAATAATATTTAGCTTTGGCTTGATCACGTCACCTTCGGCTGCGGGCCGACCTCCGCGTTCTTGCTCCTCCCTCTTGGCTTTGTGGTACATTTCGTGGAGCTTGGTCCAGAACTCCGTAGGGATACCGTTCAGGCCGGCTGCTTTTCCGGAGGCTGATTCCCTGAGGGCTTGGAGGACATCCTCCTCTAGGAGTTCTTTCCCTAGCTCTTCCATGCCGGGTGCTGTGTCGGGGTTCCCCATTTCCTCCAGTACTATCGCAATATCGCGGTCCTTTTTGGCTAGGTCGTACTCACTAGGGTCTATCTGGAGGTCACTATGGTAGTCACGGGCTAGTTCTGCCATCTGGTCCGAGCGCGTTTTACTGTGGGCGGGGACTGTGTCTGTACGAGTCAAGATGGAGAGGGTGTCCCTCGGTGCTGTGTCTTTGTTCACCCTCACAGAGAATTTGGTGATATTATCCATCTCTGTGCGGTACCTGATTTTGGTCGTCATTCTCTTGCGCGCACGCTAGCGGCTGACAATGGTATTTATCTCCCTCTGCAGCTTCGCCGCTTTAACCGCTCGTGTTCGGGTCCCCTGTTCCTCGTTACTATCTTGTGACTCGTCTACGCTCTCACTAGACGATCTACTACTCTCATGTTCTGCAGGCTGTACGGGAGGGGGTGGAGGTGTTGGGTTCGCTACAGGGTTCTCCGTCCTAGCGTCATCGGTAGCGGGAGCTTCGTGGGTTGTTTCGGGCTCTTCTTTTCCGTCAAGCACGTCGTCCCTCTCCTTCTGGAGTTTGAGCTTTTTCTGCTCTAGCGCCCCTTTTGTGAGGCTCGCTCTAGCTTTCGCAAAGGTGCCTACCATATCTTTGAACTTCTTAAATCTTACTTGAACGCTTTCAGATGGTTCCGGTCCATTCTCAGCGAACATCTGGGTGCCTGTCCTTACCGCAAATTCCATGAATTTCATGTCGTTCATCAAGTACAGTGGGATTGCGTATCGGCCTGGGCCTATAAAGGGTGCTCCCGGGGCACAGACGGTTACAGACACTAGGTGGTGGTCCGTTATTCCTGCCGCATCACTGATATTCCAGTACCTGCAGTTCTTGAACAGTGTCGGTGAGATATATCCTGTCGATGCGGGAGTGGCTGCCTGTTCCTCGGGAGAATGTATACTGTTTAGTATCCGGGTATGTCATTCTCCACCCGTCTTTGATCTCTAAAATTCGTTTAAGGTCTGCCAGTGCATGTGCTGCGCTGGCGTCGTCCGCGCGGTGCGGGAGCCTGTCGATGGTGTCCTCTACAATATTCATATCACCAAGCATTACATCCGGCACCGGGAGGTCCTCCGTCATCCATAAACGGTGGAGTTCCTCCCAGAAAGCTTTGTTCTCCGCGGGTGAACCCGCGGGTGCATATACCGCGAGGACTGTGAGTGTCAATTTATCGTGCCAGGGGATTGACACTAATACCGCTCGTCCAGGTATTAGCCTGCGAATTGTTACGCCCTCTGTGTTTGTGATGTTTTTATTTAATACCACTGCTATTCCTCCCTTATTTGGGTGGTCCGGGTCCATGCAGTTATAGATCTTAAGTCTACGCCCCATGGCCGCCCCCTCAATCTCTTCGATTTGGTCTTCTGTGAGGTGTGTTTCCCCGACCGCCATAATTCCAATCTTTTCGTCAAACATCATGCGGCTCAGGTGAGGCCATTTATCTTATCTGTTTTTCATGTATCGTCCATTTATGTTCAGGGCCGCGAGTTTTACCTGCGCCCTCGTCTTCCTTTTTATCTTTGGGTTTCCCACTTGCTGCTGTTTTCTCTTCCGATTGAAAAAGGTCGCCGCCGTCTCGTCGTCCGCAGGGGAAATGTACCCCCGGTTGTCCGGCTGGTCTCGCCGTTGCGCGCCCACTTTGCCTGCGGCGGGCAGATGTACGTTGGATTGTGGAGGCCATGGAGTGACGTCCTCCTCGTCTGTGCTGGATGTTTGCTGACGCGGAGCTGCCGTTGTCGGTATCTGTACTGCTACGTTCTGTCGCAGGACTCGCCAGTCCTTGTGTGTGTCTCGGTGGACGTGCCTGTACGGTAGGCTGGGTTCTCGTGGAACCTGAGGTGTTGTCTCTACCCTGTTGAGCAGGGTGGGGGGTATTCTGAGGTTGTGGTCCGTTCGCGGCGGAATTGCGGTTTGCAGGGTTTCCCCTGTTTGCCGCAAGCCGTCGTGATCGTCTCACTACCTCTGCACGCCCATTCGTGCGTCCATCGCCAATCTCTCCCCCTCCATCATCAGGGCCACGGCCGATGGCTGAACCGTTAACCCCTCCAGAGAGGTCGAGGCTAGAGCCAGTACCGGTGTCGAAATCCTCGATATCTAGAAGGTTATATTGATTATTTGTGGTCCCAACTACGTCGCGACCGTACCCCAAGGACGGGGAGCCTGACCGGTTCCCAGGGCGAGCGAATGTCAGAGGTACTGAACCACAACCGTGATAGGACACGTCCGTGTCGTTCCCCAAGACTTAAGCCTCTCGGCGCGGCTAGCTCGAACCTAAATAGGTATCCGCTTTTTAACGCTGCATGGCTTTCCTGTCCCGCCGCAAGACGGCAGTCAGTATATTTGGGCCCGCAGCGGCTGCCCCAATGCGGAGTACATCACCTGGATGCACGGGAGATTCTAAGTTGTTGATTCCTATTTTCTTGACTCTTCCTCCGCACTTGAGCAGACTTAGCTCAAAACAAATTTCACTGACTTCCTTTCCTTTACAAGTTGACTCGATAGTTCAAACAGGGAGTGTTATTCTCATTAGAGACTAGGAGACAATTATGTGTAAGGACAGTGGGCGTACATTAAGGTACGATGGCAGACATGCATATGATAAATATTCGCCCAGGTTTGTAGCTAATTTCCGCGGCCTCCCCGAGCACCGCGACCTCCACGAGCGCGGCCTCGGCCGTTTCCACGTCCGCGCCCGCCACGAGTGGCAATGGGGGCTGCAGCGAGTGAGGCGGGAGTGGGGCCCATCCATCCCGGGACGTCAGGGAAGGGGCAGAGTGGGGTGGGGTGGTCAATCGACTTGCATATGCGACAGAACATGTCGGCGCGGACACGGCCAGTGTTATTGAAGGCTGTGACGAAGAGGATGGGGGTGAAGGCGGCGCGGATAGCGTTGTATGCGACCGGGTCGTTGGCCGTAACCATCATGTATACCCGCCAGACGACGCGCGGGCCGCGGGGCGACAATAGTTCGATCGGAGAGATGGTGATAGAGCCAAGGATGGCTGTGAGGGCCTGCTGGATAGTCCAGTGTGCAGGGAGGTTGTCGCGATGGTTCATGACCAACTGGAAGAAGGCGGGGGTGGTGCTGAGCGTATTCGTGATCATGTTCGCCGCCTCCTGCGCGCCGGCGGGGGTGTTGGGGAAGGTGAGACCTTCGACGTTGCCCAGGAAACCAGAGAAAGAGTCGGGGACCAGGGCGTAGAGGAACAGTGTGATCTGCTTCACGCTGAGGACACGGTCGTTGAGCAGAAACACCGCGATATCGGGCGGGATGCCTGTGATCCCAAACACATTGGGTGTGGGGAGGCGGGGATTGGCAGGGTTTGCTGCTCCCATCCGAATCTACTCGCGGGGGATGTTCGTGGCCCCTGCGAGGAGGTCTACACCATCTTGGGACTCGCCAGCGGGGTCCATCGAACCCCCGGAGATGACGCCGAGGATGGTGCCGGGGGTGTTGTACCAGGTAGTGATTTGACCGGGATCGACGTTGCGGACGCGCGCGGCGGCGTCTGCAGTTGTCTCAGGGAACTGGCCTTGGGTGACGAAGACCCGCGGCGCCTGCCCGTCGTATGTGCGCGGGTTCGCTACGGGCACAGCCGGCTGGGGGTGCTGGGGTACAGGTGCGAGGACGGGCGCAGGTGCATTAACAGGGGCGGGCGCGCCAGCTGGGGGAGCTGCGTGTTCGAGGGTCAGCTTACGAGAATCTTAGATATTTGTCAGAGCGTACCTGCGCCCGCCTGGGGTGCGGCTTGGGCTGCAGCAGCCGGAGGCGCCGTCGCCGCAGCGATGGCTGCAGCAGCAGCCTGGGCGGCGGCGGTGGAAGACGCTCGCGTTACCCTTATCGGGGCATCGGTGCATGTCTTCTTGGGGGGCGAGCCGGAGCCGCCCTCGGGTCGCCGAGCACTCAACAACGTGCCGTGGGTGGGGGGGTTGACAATGCCGAGACTTGCCTGGCGAGCGCGCTCGAGGTCGCGCTGTTCCTGCTCGGTAGCAAGGAGGAGAGGGCCGGGGGGAAGATTTTCGCTCTCCGCGACCACGCGCTCGAGTTCCGCGAGGACGTGGGGGTCCGGGCGGACGTTCTCGTCGAAGAAGCCATCGAGGTTCTCATCGTCGAGGGTGGTGCCTACGTGGGCGATACTGCGGGCAGTGATGTCGAGGGGGGAGAGGACTGTGTCGGGGGCATCTGCGGGTGAGGCCGCCTCCCGGATGCGGCGCGCTATCGCTTGTTTGCGACCTGCGTCGTCTTCATCCTCTTGGGCCTGAGGGGCTGAGGGGTGTGTGCGTTAGTTTTTTGTTACGGTTGGGGTTTCATTTTTACCTTTGTTCTTTGCTGCACGTCTCGCAGCTGCGGCATCGCGGTCCATGACCTCCTCGCCTGGAGGGGGAAGCGGCGGGAAATTACCTCCGCCGGCGCCGTCCAGTGGCGCGGCGAGGTTCGTGGTGTCGATGGTGAGCGCCACCGTCGCGGTTGAGATGTCGGCGCCGGCATCGAACGCGTCCGCCGCGCGAGCTACGAGGGAGGCGAGGGGGACGCTGGTGAGCTTGGGGCTGCGCACTGTGCTCCTGTCGTCGGGGGCGGGCGTCTCGACGAGGCTCGCGGCGGGCGCGGTTAGAGAGACGAGGTCGATGGCCGACCCTGCAGGCGACACGAGGTTGATGGTATCAGCGGACCTGCGGCGGACGGGGGCGGGCCATAGTGTCCTGGGATGCGAGGGGGGGCGGCACCTTTGTTCTATTAGCTCGCGTTGATACATTCACGATTTTCTTTACCTGTCGTTCCGACGGGCTGAAGGAAGGGGGACGTGGCGGTCCCTCCGTCAGTAGCGGTAGTGGCTGGCTGAGCAGCGGTCACGGATGTTTTGGTAGGCGAGACCTGCGGGGTGTCGGCTGGGATCGCGGCCGACGTGGGGCACGAGGCCGGGAGGCGCGCGTTCGACCCAGTCGGGGTGTTTCTGGTGGATCCGGTCGCTGCGCAAGTGCGTGGACGGCCAGCGTCGGCGGCGGGGAGGGCAGGGGTGTTGGTGCGGGGGGGCATAGTGCTATGAGAGAATGTGTTTGAGAGATGATACTGAGATAATGTTTTGTCTTACTGACGCGTTCATACTTAAGTATTCTTTGTCGCTCGTTTCGTCTTGTGATCCGCGCTTGTGTCTTTTGAGATGTATGAACCTCAATGGGCCTATAAGAACAATGGGAAGGTCAGAAACGGCTCGAGGAGCCCTTTTTGTCGAAAGAACCTGCCTCGTGCATCATGTAGAGAAGGTCTTGAGAGATACGAGGGCGCGCGTATCACGCAGTTGCGGTGGTGTGCTTGATTTCCATACGAGCGTCTTGTTTGTCGCGCTATTTGGGCGAGGTCGCTGCCTGCAGGCAAGCAAGCGAGCCTCAGCGATCTTTTGTCGGATGTTTCTTTGTTTCCGCCGAGATGGGTACCAGAGAGACCGGGCGGTAGCGGGGTACAACCCCTGCTATCGCCCTTGGCTATCCTGCGCGCTCGAGAGGGACGAGTCGTTTGAGGGCGATGGGTTAGAGGGAAGGACGACACTTTGTTTTCTGTTTACGTTACATACACGTGCCGACGGTCCGGAGGTCCGACCTCTGAACAGAAGCCGAGGCGCCAAAATTTTGGCTTGGTCGACGGTGCGACGGTGGAGGTGCCTATACAGGTTAATGGGTGGCTTGGCTTGGGTCGTATTGGTGCACAGCCACCTCTACGACCCCTTCCCACCTTTCCCACCGCTCCCTTGCCACAGAAGTGGAGAAACCCGAATCACACATGGTGGTTTGGGATCAAGGGCCTCCCCACAATGGTTAGATTCATAATCTCAATAGCCACTTAGAGACAGTTCTCAACGTGCAGGCACGTGCATACACCTGAGGGACCCGCTGGAAGGTCATGACATGAGTTATGTACCTGGGTCCAGGCAACCGGTGGAGGCCCCACAGCAGCTCCACAACTCACATAAGTGCCAAAATATAATTCTGAAAAATATTCCAGGTGAGTGGGTGGTGCTGAGAGACTGCACAGTATAAGTTTGAGGATTCCCAAGGAGCTTTGAGGACAAGAAGAATGAGGTGGGAGGGGGGGTAGAATATATGAACATACAATTCAATTCAATTCAAGTTCAATTAGAGTGCGCACGGGCCCCTTGGGGCCCATGTAGCACTATACATAGGACATTTGTGTACTCTAGCTGGCATGTAGGTGGGAACGAGGGAGTGGTGGGATCGTCGCGCGGGAAGGAGTGTGCTATGAGTTGCTGCGAGGGGGTGGTTTGAGAGTGAGGTACGTAGAGGATGTCTCGACAGGTAAATGAGAATTGTGTGTGTGGGAGAGAGATGAGAGTTTGAGAGATGAGATTAAGAAAAGAGAAGAGAGGAAAAGCGGACCCGCCTAAAGCGAGTACCGCGGTAATCGACTTGTGTCTCGAACAAATGCAAGCACATGCTTCGGATCCGACTTCGCGCCGAGGAGGAGGCGGAGGGAGAGGCGCGCAGTCCCGACCTTGCGCATCAGGTCGAGTCGTTGGCAGTGGAATTTGGGGCAGGTGAGGAGGAAGTGCAATACCGTCTCGGGGATGAGGCAGAGGGGGCAGTCGGGGGTTGGGCCGAGGTGGAAGCGGTAGAGGAAGGCGTTGAGGCCGATGTGGGTCATCCTCAGCTGCGTCCAGACACTGCACTGCGGGCGGGATAGGCCCGTGTACATCTCCTCGACCCGAGAGCCCGGTGTTGCGTCGTCAAACAGAGAGAGACGCGCGTGGCGGGGGGAGGCCGCCCACTCGTCCCGCCATTGCTTCTGGAATAGCTTCTGGCCCGCCGCCTGCGCAGCTGCTCTGCTGAGGGGGAGCGGTTTGGCGAAGGCGGGGATGGGGATTGTGAGGGGGGAGGACGTCCCTTGAGCCGCTTGCTTAGCGCGCGCATCAACCGCTTTGTTGCCCGCGATGCCAACGTGTGCCGGCACCCAATGAAGACGGACGGAGAGGGCGGGGCGGGCTGCGCGAAGGCGACGGAGGAGGGTGTGGAAGGTGGAAATGAGGTATTGGCCGGGTTTATATATGAACATAAATGGTCTTACCACGCCTGATATTGCTCGCGCCCCGGCAATATCAGATCATTTCAGGTCGTTAGACGGTTTCAGATCTGATAGGTCAACAAAGATTTTTCCGACAGTGGCGTCAGACATGTCGGAGCATCATAAAAGAGTGCTGTGTTGACCTGGTGTCCAGAATTTTCACCTCCTATGAGTGGAAATTCTGCCCAGATACTACGGGCACTGGGAGTTTGTACTTGGACTGGCAAATTTTTAACTCAATGACGAATTAATTCCTGACCCTTTGCTTCTGGTTTCCTCGGTACAAATTGAATCTATGGGCAAACCCTCGCACACAGGTTCAAAATGGAGGGTCCATGAGCCCAGATCTTCAAAGACCTGGTGTGGGTTGGCTTGCCAGAAACCCCCGCCCTCACATGGATGTCCATTACTACAGGACTCGAGGCATTATTGAATTTTGTGCCTCTGATCGGTGGTTGGCCTTCGACCCCTTCGTGAACTTGGGGAAATTTCACCGGGACAATTGTGCATGCCTCCGTGTGTACCGTGACTTAATCAGTATGTGTAACCTTACTACCAGTGGACTCAAACCTCAACTCGCTATTCCATTAAATAAATAAAATTTCAAACAAATAACACACAGAGCAGGTACACAACTACAAGATGAGCTAGGACTGCATATGATGATTCAGAGCTCAGGCACCAATCAATTCGATCTGTTCTTCCTCCAACTCAAGCTCTTCAGCATCACTATCCACTTCTTCCACCTTCCCCGCAGGAACATTAACCTCTGCCAACCGAGCCAAGTTCTTTTGATGCTGCTCCTTCACCTCCTCACTAATCCCACCAACCCTCTCTTCAATATCCTGAACTCTCTTGGCTTGCGACGAACACTCAAAGAGTGGCCTTGCAGTTTCCCACAGTTCTAGTGTCTTGAGCAAATCCTCATTCTTTTTGGCTATGTCCCCGAGTCGGGTCATGCACTCTGCTCTGCTACGGTGCACATCCATGTAGGTAAATCCGTCCAAGGCAACAGTGAACAGGTTGACAGCAGTGATTTCATCATTCTCCATGAGGCACACATCTCCGATGAATTGCAGAGCCTTGTGTATTCCAAGCTTCTCCTTGGCTTTGAGAGAGTGTGCAAGTAAGATCATACTCCATGATGGATTATGTTGTGGGCTCCAGCATGTGACGTCTGCCAGTCTCTCCAAACAGTAACTTACTATCTCAGAAAAGCGGCCCAAGGCAAATTTGAGACATTGGCAAAATAGGGAGCATGACATATCTCCTTCTCTGAGATTCAGATCGGCCTGAATCATGTCGCAAGCAGCCACCATCATTGTATCTCCAGTTTTCTGAGAAATGGTTTGCGATGTGCATATTTTCTCTTGAATCACATTATATGAAACTCCCATGTGGACCTCCACTCGAGCCAGATTCATCAATGAAAAACCCTCATAATACAGCTGTCCTCCCTGATAGGTCTGTAGGAGTTGCCTGTGGAGGTTATAAGCATGCACATACTCTGATTTGAGCACATGAACATCTGCCTGGCAGTTCATCAGGGAATAATTTACTGCCCCGCGGGACAGACCACACAGCTCTAGGAGAGTACTGGCTCTCATGACAAGAATAATGCATTCACGATAATTACCCACAGCTAGGCAGCACAAGGCCTCGGTGTATAGTCCTCGGGTCTCTAGCTCCAAATTTGCAGAGACCTTTGCAAGTCTCTGCGCCTCCTGTGCATAGGCCAGGGCAGTAGGATAGTCACCAGTCAGCCATTTGATCCATGAAAGCCGATCTAAGGCTACAGATTGTCCTCTGATGTTTGCATGTGACTTTGACACGGGGAGGCCCATTTGACAATACTTTAGAGCTTTGGGAATGTCACCATCTGAGTAATAGTTGCCTAAATTAATGTGAAAGGCGGCTACAATATCTTTCTCAGTCTGTATCTTTGACAGAGGAAATGGACATACCTTCCAAATCAGGATCATTAAACATCTTCAACCACTCAAAAGTCCGAGCAATGAGCATTTCAGGGTGGGGGAGTGAATGTGATTCTTGGAGACCAAATAGCCTAACTGTGAAAGATGCTTTTGCCTGATGATCCTCCGAGTGTGTGAGGAGGGTGATAACCTTGTCCACCAGAGGTATAGCACCTTTGCCAATATTTGCATTGAATCGGATGAAATGTATTGTGCAGGAGATGATATCTGCTAGATTGTGATGCCCCGCGTGTAGTCCGTTCAGGATAATGTTCAGTATATTGGCATAATTTGATGTCAGTCTTTCAACATAGAGGGCTGATGATTGTTTTCCCATATCAGCTGCATATACTTGCAGGAGTTCCTGCAAGTGCTTGAAGAGTGGTCTGATCATTTCATCTGTTGGTGGGAGGGATTTTGCCATATATTCACGGATCGGTACTAGAGCTTTCAGCCGTTTGTGGTCATCAGTGTAGGCCAGAGCAGTGCGGAGCAGGGCCCTTTTACAATCGAGGATATCCTGAATTGCAAAGTTGCTTTGTTTCAGTTCTGCATCTGAGAGCCCATCGGGAAGCAGTGACAGCAGACTCAACAGTTCCTGTGAGTGAGGGACAGATGTGATTCTCGGACTTGCAAGTGAAAGTGAAATAGATAATTCGAGATTGGATCTTCGGTCATATCCCTCTGAGATGACATAAGTGTGCTCCCTTTGCCAGCGCAATAAAATTGCAGTGCAGCCCTCCACATCCACTGCATGGGCAAGAAGGCTGACTGAGAGTGGCATATTATCTGTGAGCTGAAGGACCGCGTCAATCTCCTCAATTGAGTGTCTGTCTTCTGCAATATCAATAAACATCTTGCGGGCAGCGTCTTGTGCCAAGCGCTCCAAAGGGGGCAGAAACGGTCGTGTCCATTGCACTTTGGAGGGTCTTTCTGCTCCTCGCATTGTAATCTTGGACCTTATGAGTTAAATGACAAAAGACAGAGAAGGGTACACACTATTAATCCTAGACTGGCTATGTCTGTGAGCAGGGAGAGGAACTCCTCAATGTCTTTGCGGCATTCTGCTGGCTCCCAAGCAGTCTCAAGGTTGTCAAGAATCAGCAATGTTGGTGGACCCTCTGAAAGGCGGTGGAGAACTGCTTGAGTCAGGTTCTGACCCGGTCTCATGCCCAGATGGGCCCCAATGAGACCTGCAAGTTCCACCTTGCTTGCTGCAGTTTCACAGGGTACAAAGAGTCGATTTCCTTGATACTTCATCACAATTTCTTCATGATGCAGGGCAGCACTTGCCAGACTGGTCTTTCCCATGCCACCAGCACCCAGAATGGCTATCCTTGGGGTGCCTTCTCTGAAATGATTAAGGATATCAGCAAGTTCTGATTCACGACCATGGAATATCTGGGGCTGTGCAGGCAGCATTGAGATGGAGTTCGAGCTATGACAACCATAAGGATCAACTAGACAATGGCAATCATTTACCATCACCTTGGATATGATCCAGAATAGGTCCTGCTTATCTGCAAACCTGTTATTACTGCTGTTACTGAAGAATGTGCTCACATACAAATGATGCTGAATCTGAAATGGAGATGGTCTCAATCATGTTGAGCAGCTCCTGCTGTGTCATCTGGGCCTGTTCCTCCATTTCCCGAGCTGTAAGAATTATATGTGAAGACTTCATCTGCATACTATTTTAAGTGGTTAGATTGACTTTTGCATGCACAGTACTCACCTGAAAGAATATAAGCCCCTGTTGCAATCCTGCCTTGCAATCTTTCAATAGCCCACTTAGCTCCCCTTGTCGGAAAAACTTCTTGACCTTGCTGCCACTTTGCTGGGCCTCAACAAATGTATGAATTTTGTGGAGGGTCCTGGATACATTGGGTGAGCCATGTGGGCATGTGTGTACAAGAGTGGAGGGTTACTGAGTGAAATTTGCAATTTCCCTCAATGTACTGGGCGGTAGTTCGATACCAGTGTCCGACTTGATGTAAACACCGATAATTGCACTGAGTATGACCTGAGTCTGCTCCATCAGCTCAGCACACTCATTTTTGTCTTGTTTACAGCCGATCCGGAAAGTAATGAGAATGACAAAATTTTTTCACGCGTTTCCCGATTTAGAATTTCCCAAAGCGGAACCGGTCCGAGGCCGCCGACGCGTCTTTGAAGCTTTCCTCAGACCTCTCAACGTCCTCTCTTCTCTCTGCACCTCGTTCATCACTCTCCCCAAAGTTTGCCATCACAAAGACCGTCCCGAGGTCAAATCCCGTCGTCATGTCCGCGCCCCGCTCAGACCGCCTTCTCGTTGCGACAATGCTTTCGTTCGTAGCGTGTGGTATAGGATATGAGTCGGGATGCGCAGCAGGTGGTTGAGACTCCTGTGGACTTATTCCAATGCATGACATGCATGACAAAGGACGCTGTAAGCGACCAAGGAACCCGCGCGCTAAATCCATGTCAGAAGATTATCGCACACCACTGTTGTCACCACAGCGTGTCTCCGCCGCCGCCGTATGCCTCGTCCGGGATGTTCTCAATGCCCGAGCTTCCTGAGGTCGTGTGTTCCCGCAAACCCTTGTATCTCGGCTCCCGCATGCCCGCGACCTTGTCAGCCGCTCCCAGCCCTCAACACCCGACGGCGGCGCAGCAGAAGACGCCGACTGGCTGAACGCGCGGTGGTGTGAGGAGCTCGCTGAGCTTCTTGTAAAGGCCGATGGTCTAATAAAGGAGCGCGAGACAGGTATGCATCCCTGGCTCATGCTCGCTGAGCTCATTTATGCATTACTAGAACTTGGTGTTACTTCCGCAATATGCAAGAGAGGAACGCTCAAGAACAAGCATGCTACTCTCGTTGCCCGTCTTTCGCCGACCCCTCGCCATTCGCCCCCACTGTCGCATGCCTCGCTCTCGGTATTGGAACACCGGCCAAGACACGAGCTTCGACTCAAACCATAACAACTCGGACCGTCCGTCGTGCCCTCAGAGTGCGAGCTCCAGTTCCTGCGCGTGGAGCTCGAGAAGATGCAGGCGTGGAGCGAGGCGCTAGAGAAGATCGCGCAGGCAGGGACGGAGAAGATCGCGCAGGCGGGGACGGAGAAGA
>JARKIB010000926.1:0-13553 GCA_029378385.1 Mycena metata
GTCGGGTTATGAGGAGAAGGGAATACGAGAATACGAAAAGGGACAAAGAAGGGTGGGAACAACGATGGCCATCAGAATATCAACGTTGGCATCAAATCGGCTAGACTCGGCTTGATCTTGGTGTACGCCATTAGGTCAAGGACTCAAGGTCGAGAGGAAGAAGGAGAAATCAGCCTCAGAGCCCCTCCCATTATTGAACGGGCCTCCGTGGTACAGGGAGCTCGGGATATGCCGCGTGCGGAGCCCTTCGGATTGGCATCTTCTCTAATACAATCTAGGTTAAGGGTGACCGTGGTGGGTCTCATAGCCTTTTCATAAAGGCCTGCGAGCCAGACCATCCGTTACGGACTCACACCGGGCTCAAGGCAGACCTGTGAAGAGGCCATATGAGCACGGCCGTAATATGGTATACCTTAATTCGGGGGAAGATACGGTAACGATGCGGCACCTCTCAAATTCTCTGAGTTCTAATGGCATTCTGCTTCGGCCCTGAAGGTGTATGCCTTCCTTATTTACAACTGAATGAATTTCTGTACGTATTTTGAACCGTGGGAATTTGGCCGCTGAATGCCAACTTGACGACGGCTTTTGATATTGTTTCACGGCCTGCCTCGTTATGAATCCAGAATAGGATCCATATGCAGCTAGCCTCGCTGCGAGACCAACCTGAAATTTGGAACAAATATCATGGCGAGGAGCCAGGATCTTGAACACTGCATAATTTGCTCCTCACTCTCAACCGCGACAAATAGCGTCGTTTCACGCGCCGAAAGGACGTTTTCGTAAACCTTGCTAAATCCCAAGCCCGCCAGGTAACCGCTAGAAATCGCCTCGTAGACGGTATCCCGGACTAGAAGATGGAGCAATGTTGTGAGTTGGCGCCCAAGGTTCCCATCGTCCCGTGAATTCAGCTCCGCGGGTCATGAAGTTGCCCGCTCTGTCGTGCGATTAACTTATGCGCGTCGCTCACACAGATGGAGGCCGGACAGCCGAAAAGAAGGATCGAGAGGTTACGAGGTATGTATATACCCTTCGCCCCGGCCAAGCGGCCCAAGCCCCAAGGTTGCGGCAGCTAGATTCAATATTTAAGTTAGTTCCCCGTCCGTTGGAACAGAACCACTGCATGAGTGGCTTGCGTATTCGCGAATCGTACACGAGTCTGAGCTCGCGTGTTGTGGATAGTCGTGGTGTTTGCATTGAGGAGGGAGAATTCGTATTTGAGTATATTTCGAGTCCACCCTCAATTATATTGTTACGTCGATCGGCCGTCGGTACCTACGGCATCCCGGAAACGCACGTTTTCGGTGCAGAGAAAGGGGTCGCTTGGTTGAATTGTTGTGGTCTGCTCCACACTTTCGCGATGGAGGTTTCCAAGGAGGACTTGATCACATTCTTGGCATCGGCATGGACGGAGAGTCAAAACACAAATACCTCGAGCAGTTCGGGCCCGTTTCGGTTCTAGTTTTGAAGGAATTGGAGCGGGGCTACGAGGCTCCTAGCAAAACAGCTCGGACGACACGAAACCGATTGGCGACCGCTTTGTTAATCACCTTACGGCTTCGACTGATGCGAGACAGCGTGTCTTCACGACTTGCTCCAACGAGAAAACTGTTCCGAATTCCGAATGGATGAGTCCAAAGCAACAGAGCAATTCAACATCCCAATACTCACCCCGTGACCAGACCAAAAGACGTATAAAAACCAGAAAGAACGCCATCCATTCTCAGGCTCAGCCACACACACCTTTTTTCAACACTTTCTTCAACCACCCCTCCCTCCCTTCTTAAAAATGCGTTTCACTGCCCTCATCATTGCCCTCTTCGCGACCGCCGTCGCCTCGTCGAGCATCCAGGCACGCTGCTACCCCGACACCTGTGTATGTGCCTCCCATTTCTAGCCGTTGCCCAGAAAGTTGAACTTGATTTCAGGTCTGCAACGAGGACGGCTGCTCCAGCGGCCCCGCCTGCTGCGCCGTACGTATCCGCCCCACGATATCGTAATATTGGAGAATTTTTACTGACCTCGAAATACAGAACGGCAGCTGCCCTTGCTAAAGGATTCAAAGTGGAAGGATAAACAATGTATTGAATGAGAGGATAGAATGGTTCCAAGTCGCTTGTAGTGCATAATTTTAATGCGATGAATGGCGAATTGTCCTCACTTACTTCGACCCTTGAGTTTCTTCAAGCTTGTGAATAGAGTAGTTATGCCGACTCTTGCCGGTGAGCAAAGATGATGCGGCGTTTCGACAAACAGATCAAGCGCACTTTCGAGTCGGCATCCACCGTTCCAGAACCCCTCAAACTTGTTGGTAGTGTTCGCGACTTGTCGGTAGCCAATACCCGCAGTATAACTGGGAGTGTACATACCGCAATTTACAATGGCGCCACACTCTATGTCGTGGCCGGGCGGCCACTCGGTTTCCATCGATCCTCCATTCGCATTGACAAGCTGAGTACTTCAGCGTTGTTTATTAGTGGAAGTCTTCAAGCTCTGCTTACACTCTGCGAGTACATCTGTTTCGCGATAATTGTTCGGCAGTCCCAGCCGAGGAACTGTGAACTCGCCTCTGAAAGTGATGGTTTTCCCGCTCTCTTCCTCCTCACTTGCTAAACAGATGAGAGATGTTTAGAGTACCAAAATCAAGACCAAGACGAACGAGACGTAAGTTTAGGGAGCACAAAGAGACGTTCTCCCGATGATTGCGCGATACTCGATTTACGATTTTGGAATCCAGACCAATCGCGGAGGGCCGTGACAAAGCCCAGACCAGAGACAGAGAATCTTCGCTCCTCCTCATACGAACATATGGGCAGGATATGGGCCAAAGATGCAATGTTTCTATTGAAAAGAACGACAAGGGCGAGTCGGTATCGATGAAGGTCCCGACGACGCGAACAACGATATAACGGCGCGTCTTGATTTTGGCTCCCGCGCATTTGGCTGCGGTCTGAGAAATGACTGAGATGAAGTGATAATTGGGAGGGAGGATAGACGTACACAATTGAGAGTTCTTAAGATTACTTCTCCCATTCTGGGTAAAGCTCTTCTTCTAATGTTATCCCTACAGCCAGTATCACAACCAAAGATGACACCAAGGCGGAAGGAAACGTACCGAGCTCCTCGCGCAGGCCCTTCAGCTCCTCTACATACTCCTGATACTGCTTCTTGTTCTCCACCTTGACCTTGACACCATTGAAGACGCGCACAGCGGTCGCAAAGTCGTTCACCCTTCTCGACGCGCGCACAGCGGCCTCTACGACACTGGGGGCAGGGACAAGATCGTGGGCGAAGCAGTTGTTGAGGCCGCGCTGGACCTCGAAGATGTCCTCCGCCTGATTGAAGAATTCCACGTAGCGGGCGGTGAACGACTCGAACGTCTCCGCTGCGTGCTCGCTGTAGTTGCGGGTGCGGAGGACGGGGGGCAGAACGGTGCGCGCGACGGTGGGGCGCGCTGAGGCGCGGAGGACGCTGGAGACAAGCTGCGAGCGCATGGATGGCGAGAGGGAAGAACCGGAAGCGATTTTACCCACGCACAGCCTCAGCACGTGCAACTGCCTGGGTTGGGTTAGGGTTACAAATTCAACCACCGGGTTCAACCAAGGTTCCAATAGTTTCTGAGCGGCCAATTAAATAAGCTCCCGATACCTGAGAGATTTGAAGGAATTTATTGGAGTTAATAGCATTGTGTTTTCATTTGGTTCATCGAACTCGATGTGGGTCACCAGGTGTGAGGGTGGAGACACGTTGACGAGCAACATAACTGGTCAAGACGTATGCATCTAAGCGTAAAGGGTAGTTCACATTATTATTGGGACTCTACTCTTATGAAACGTTCATCTATCCGAGATGTGGGCTGAATCCGCATCAAAAAAAAATTGAGGCGGTCAACCTCAAGAATCAACTGGGAGATGGAGTGTAGGCCATTCATCCCAACTGGAGAGCAAAGGTTAATTTCATACCTTTCGCCAACGAACAACGCACCTGGAACCATATATCTCGTTCGCCAGAGGGTCACTTGAGAGAGGAGCACCAAAGTCGAGCTCCGCGCTCTCTGGAAACGCATCGGAGCGAAAGATGGAATCAAAGTCAAACGACTCGTAGATGGGCAGCCGTCCGAGATCTTGCGTGTGCAGCGGCAGAAAAAGCAGCCGCTCGATCTCCTCTCCGACCTGCAACTGTTCGATATCCTGAGCCATGTCCGAAACACGTTTGGACCCAGCGATAAGACGAGGCTCGGTAACGAGGTCCGAGCTCGTTGATGGCGTGTCCTGCTCCGAGCTGCGCGTCCGCTTCAACGAGGATGCAGGTACTGTAGATGGTTCGTCGAAGTCTAGCATCCCGTCCAAAATGTCCCTGGATCTTGGTCAGTAGCCGTGAAAGAATATAAAAAATGCCCGTTTTACAAATAACGGCCCGCAATTTGCCAACTGAAAAGACCGCTTGTGAGAAAAGTATGCCAGGAACAAACCTCACAACCTACCGACGCTCATAAGCCCGCAGTACATCCATGCATTTGTTCACGCTTTGGTCTGTCGAGGGCCGCGACCGATGGAAGACGTTCATGAGCAAAATCACGGCGGAATCAAAGATGGCCGACTAGATGCGCGTGGGTGTTATTGGTCTCACGGACAAAACACTGGAACGCACGGTGGCCTGGGGGTTGTGCATCGGGCCTACGCCTCGCTTCGTCTGGATGTCCATGACATGTGCACATGAACGGGCTGCGTTCGCGCAGATGGCGAGTGAGGGGAACGATGTTCGGGGATGCTAGGAAGGTTCCGTTCAGTCTTTTACATGCCTATGAATTCACCCACAGTTGATAGCGAGGAATGAGTCCCTGGGGACGGAATGAATGGTCGATGCAGCGATATCTGAACTTTTCTGGTATGAAGTAAATGTTAGGCGTTGGAGAAATAGACGGATACCGTGCTGCAATCTATCATCAGATTATGCATTAGGATGAAAGTGCCCAGCGCACATAGTAAACCACATATAAGCAAGCCGATTGATTGAGTCTAATGAGGTCGGGCCGAGCAGGGTCCCAACGCACTGCAGATAGTTAGGACCAGACAAAGTAAATGAGGAAAACCAAGGTACACTCGTCGGGTATTGAGTCCACCCAGCGATTGAGCGCAGAGCTGAAGTAGGATTAAGATCAATCAAGTAGGGCTGAGGACGACGCACTCTAATTCAGCCACGACTTCTTGCCAACTTTGCTCCTTGCGCTTGACTGGGTACTTGAACACGAGAGTCAGATGATGCAAAATTTAGAATGAACACACACGATAGCATCTTGAATGCGACCCCAAATTTCCACCAAGTTGAGCATCAACGGAGAGTATAAGGTGACAATGGGGTCCTCCCCTTCGAGAGGAACCGGTAGGTCGAGGTCGAGACTACGGGAATCAATGCATCCGAGTAAAAACGGAGGAACAACCTACTCAGCTATCACGATAGATCTTGGTCTTCCGAGCAACAGACTCAGCGAAGTATCGGAAACCGCCAGGATGTAGAAGGCTCGCTTGTATAACTCTGCCTCGTTTGCATCTCCGTGGTTGGATCTGATACGCCGGTCCGCCCCGACATCGTATGCCATGCGTAAACCGATGCCCACAATCGCCCAGGTTTCCTCCGGTATGGAGGACGAAGCAAGGTACAGCATAATTAGCTACGGCAAAGCGTGTGTTCAGCGTCCACATGACAAAAATATCAAATACTGCTTACAACATTGACCTGCAACTGGAACAACGACGGTGACGTGAAGAATTGATTGGGCACTCGTGGGACCTGTTGAAACCATTTCCACCCCGCACTGTGTTCAGAGTCGGTGCCCTCGAGGAACACCCGTGGATCTTCAGAAAATTTCGCCCCGAGCGCGCACACCGCCAGCACGACGGCACCGAACTGATCATCGTGCAAGTGCAACCCTGACTGAATGGCTTTTCGAAATGAAATTTCGTGGAGGAGATAGATCGTTGGGTTGATTTCCGAGAAATAAAGGTCGATCAGGGTCGTCATCAACCAAGGCTCGGGAAACAACTGTGGAATGATTATTTCGGTGGCCACTTCCCACTAGGAAGAGTGGAATGTCAACAAATGAAACGAAAGGAAACCAGGATAACTGACGGATCGAGTGTTCCAAAATTCGGGTCTTTGGGTCTGGGGTTTCAGGTTGTTGTCGCCGGTCAGTCGTGTTTTGACATCCATTAAGACGCGGATGAAATTTAGGCTGCTAGATTTTCCATAGAACCGGTTGGACGAAATATCCCGTGTGATCTGTCGTAGTGGCTCCGCAAGAGTGTCGTCCACAAGCACTCCGTCGTCAGACTCGGTGTCTGTTTCGCCAACTGCTTCGGGCGCGTCTGGAGGAGAAGACGGGTTGACACTAATTGATTGAGCTGCGGTTGTGGTCGACAGTGCTTCTTCCAGTCTTTGGGCATAGCGCGCAACTGCGACTAAAACCTGGTAGACTTCTCCCGGATCGCCAGAGCTATATTCGGTGGAACCAGATAGGATAGATCTAACATGTTCTTGTGCCGTGAGAGCATTCTGCAAAATCAGTGACTGTGAATGGACGCTCCACATCGAAGGCACTGCTATGAATGACCTTTTTGAGGAGATTCACGCTAGTGGACGGTCAAGACGCCAATTTGAGGACGAAGCAAAAACAAACCTTGAACGCTGGCACAGAACGAGTTTAAGAATAGTTCCATATGAGAATAAGAGGAATACTACCTTGGTGTTTCCTGAATGTGTGCATTCGGACTGGAACGCGATGCAATTTGAACAACTATTTCCTGGAAACGCGCGTTCGTGAGTTGGACCGTCCCGCACAATGCTGCCTATCTACCTACCTGGCATTTCTGCACTGTCGCCTAAGAAGGGCGGGATATGGACAAGACAAAACAATTTAAATTCCTTGGGCTTACATCTTGCCTTCTGCCGCCGGCAAATATCGCAAGCTATCAAACGGTCGACCTCAGCAAAATCAAGAACGGGAATTGGAATGCTGTACCTCCACGAAGCCTCCTCTTCTTTGGTTGGGGTTTTTCGGCATCATCCAACGGCATGTTTCGTGTGGTAGAGCGTTCCTTCAAGAGGAGAAGAGCTTCACAGCAGCGCAGAGCAACAAGGACAAAAAGGACGAGAGCGTTGTAATCAAAGTTGGTCTTGTGGCGGTGCACTGCCGCATCGCGATCAAGTGATCGCAGCTTGGGCGCTGGCGGTTGAAGTTCTATTTAACCGAACTGCGGTGACTGGCGGCCTGTATAACGAAAACTCTGGAAGATTTATTCCGCGTACCCTAATACATCGCTGCCGCGGACGTCACGTTTCTGAGAGCACAGATACCTAACGCCTCCATCCTTTGATTGCACATTTAAAAAATCTTCATACAACATTGAACATACGCCCAAGGTCAAGCGCAAGGACTGGCTAAAAGTACAGGATAACGACAACTACCGCGCTTCTTGGTTGTTCTTCTTCCGCTTCTTCTTGCGAGATGATCCCTCCACTGGAGTCGTGCTGGGTTTCAGCGGCGCCTCAAGGTCGTCGCCCTCATCTTCGCGAGCGCGTTTCTTTTCACTGCCTCCCGAGCGGTTGTCCGACGGTTTCGGAGGAGGCGCAGGGCCCTGAGCCGGAGTACTATCGAGCGTCATAGGTGTCCCTTCTTTTCCACTGCCTCCCGAGCCGTTGTCGGATGGCTTTGAAGGAGATACAGCGCCCAGGCCTGCATTACTGTCGAGCGCCATAGATGTTCCTTCCGGGATGACAAGGACTGGGTCTGAAAAGACGGCGCGAAACGTTTGCCGCGTTTCTGAACGTAGTTGTTAATATGAGAACCGAATAGAGGGAATATAACGAACGAGCACGGAGGACGAGGGATTTGGGAATCTTCGTCGACGCGCTGTGCGAGACTTCCTGAGCGAGCCCCAGTAATGTGATGCTGTTTTCAAGTCAGGCTTGGTTGTAATAATGGCACGGCAGTATAGCTCACAGATTCGCGACATCTTTCGGGGCGCGAAGGTCAGCTGCAGCGACCACACCTCCGCTGACGACAAGGCCTTTGCCTTTGGTGACCCGCGTAACTTCCTTAGCGGTCGCCCACCAGTTGCGTTTCGCAGCTGCGCCGCTTTCGGCGGCGCCAGCCTCGATCAGCGCAACGTCGTGGTCTCCTCCAAGGGCGCCGACATAATTGATCTCAAAGACCGCGCCATTTTTGAGCGCGGTTCGCACCAAAGTGTGCTTCATTCGAAAATCCAGACGAAGGGTCAGGGGCAGTGAGATTATGTGGGCCGTCAGCGCGGAGGGCTGACTATGTGAAAGACACGCCAGTGAGAAAGTGGGTAGCGTTGTCGGTACCAGGGAAATTAAATCGTAGGGTTTAAAGATGGCAGCGTTCGCGGGAGTCTAGATAATCAACGAATATCAGCAAACCACCCGATCCTGGAACGCGGGCGCAAAAGAGAGACACTGACCAGACCGAATCCCTTCTCGCTATCCTGATCCAAAATGATGGTCAGGCGTTTTAGCAGTATGACTCCCGGACGCGACTTCAACTGCGCGACTAGACTCTCCAGAATATTCACGTGGGACTTGGGAACCACCGCGGTTTGAACTGTTTGGTTCAGCGCGAGTACCGTATAGCCCACTGTTCATCTTGGTGTTATTGATTACAGCGCGAAGTCGAAAATGAGCCTCACGGTGAACAAGGAGATCCAGCTTTGCCTCAATGGCTGCGATTTGAGCTGGAGAGTAGGAAACATCAACTGCTTGTTGTGGTTGTTTCCCCTTGTTCTTTTTCGACGAGTTTTGAGCGGAGGATTGCTGAGGATGGTGAACTGGCACATTGAGGTCGAAAAACATTGAGGGAGGTCATGCGTCACGCTACTGATCCGCGTCACAGCCACTGATCTGCCTTGAACCCAACCACCACAAATTCTGCTCGAGCTTGGACTGCTAAGGGTTTATGCTGCCTGTCCTTCACTTCCTGTCTATTTCCAGCGACGAAATATCGGACTTGTCCTGATTCCGAAGCTTGCAAGCCAAATTTGACTCCGTCGAAACTTACTATTGACTGGCTTCGCTGGCCCGTGAATTCTTCACCACATCCCGGCCACTCTGTCTCGATAACCATGCTTAAACTGCATTCATTTGACGACTGGGATCTCGAACGAATTTATTTCAATTCGTTACTCCCGTTGACCATCTTCCACACTCCCGCAGTATTTGTTGATTTCGAACATCGAGGACAGGTGCGCCAACCCTACGGTACTTGTCTACCGGTGGCAACGGCTAGGCGCAGCATTATTCTATTTCCAACTAAACAACGGATACCTTCTTTGAAGTTGCTCTGCCGACGTCCTCGCTACGGGAAATTAATTCAATGGGTGGTTTAAAACCACTTCCCACCTCTGCGAGTGAGTGCTGACGGACCAACCCTTTACGGCTGGATAGTCATGATCAATGGAACACAGATGTGGTCGGATACCAAGGTTTTAATATTGCGCAGGGTACTTCGAACATCGAGGACAGGTGCGCCGACCCTACGGTACTTGCCTACCGGTGGCAACGGCTCTTAGGCGCAGCATTGTTCTATTTCCAACTAAACAACGCACTAGTTGCTCTGCCGTCCTCGCTACTGGAAATTAATTCAATGACTGGTTTAAACCCACTTCCCACCTCTGCGAGTGAGTGCTGACGGACCTCCCCTTTACGGCTTGATAGTCATGATCAATGGAGGCTTATTAAACTCGGATGCCAAGGTAAATATCGCGCAGGGTACTTTCTTCCTTGTGCCGATCGTTTGTTGCAAACGGAAAATGGTTCATAATCTTGCATTGTCTCGATTTCGGAGCTCTCGTGCTCGTCAGAATTTACTCGCCGTTTTCTACCTTGCTCGCTCGGACTTTCGTGCCCGCAATTTACTCAGCGGCCATCACTGCATCAACAAATCTCCTGTCTTCGGCAAACCGACGCGTTTCACTCTCCATAAAACCACCGCAGTTACTTACCTACCCTCTGGTTCCCTGAATCCCTCAACACCACCGTATCTGCTGCACCAAAACCGTGTCTTGACCTTGCGCCCTACATCTGGATTGAAAGCTTTGCAAACTCTTAGTCACCCCCTTTGGACATGGGCGTATCTCCCAAGGACAAGGAAGAGAAAACGCGCAAGAAACCTGGCCGGGTGTACGTAGACAATTCTCTTGTGTCCCGGCTCGACTGACAAATATCCGTGCACACTGAAATTTCTCTTCCGTTGTCGGTTCTCGCCGCACTTGACCCGACTCTGATTGTGCTCCCTTACCTGATTGTGCTCCCTTCACCTCTGTCTGCGTCCAGACCAACCAGCTGTGCCGAGTGTCGGCGCTTGAAGTTGCGCTGCGACAAAAATGTGAGGCCTGCATCCCCGGTCTCGAATTCAAACGCTAAAATGCTGTTTTTCAAGGTTCCGTGCGGGAAATGTGTGGCGAGGTAATTTTCGTGCCGGCGAGAAGGAAATAACGACTAAGGCAGATTTACAGAGGTTGCGGAAGCATCTGCCCCGAGGGTGCGTGTTCCCAAGTATGCTTGAACTCATTCTGAACTTTCTCTAGGCCACCTAACTTCTGGTCTGTCGCGCATCAAGTTTGGCTGTTGACTTACTCATCCACTTCGATGTACCAGGAAAAGGAAATCGGTGAGTGCGAATAAACTAAATCCTAGCTGTCCTCTGATACAGCGGCAGTCTGGTCCTGGCCAATACGGAAGAGCTCCATGATCGTATCGAGTTTCTGTGCGCACGTATTCGGGAGCTTGAGGACGCCCTTCGCACCTTGCAGGAGACGGTGTCCGACCGACCGCACCCCCTGCTCCGAACAGACTTGCTCATCTCGAAGAATGTTTCTCCGAGAGGCGTCAACACCTCGATTCCTTCCCCCGCCAACGTAGACAGCCCCGAATCCAATAACTCCCGGTCCGAGGACGAGAGTTTCATCGATGCATTTGGTGTGTTACTTGCATCTTGTATGAATCCTCGCTGAGCGTGCTTGCCCAGGCACGCTGACGATCGGTCTCAACGGTGAATCGAGTTTCCTGGGCCAGACGGCGCGTTCCGAGGTGCGTCCTTGCAGTAATCATATACTTGTCCACTGACGATTTTGCGCAGTATCTGTTACGCGTAAATGCCCAGCTGCTCGTCCCACACGTAGACTGATTTCCCCTGCAGACCATGACCAAGAACCTGTCAGTTCCCACAGTCATTCCCCAGCGCCTCTCCCCCCGGATACTGGAGCTATCTTCCGCGGACCCGGAGGCGTTTGACGAGGACATCGAGCGAGAGATAATCGAGCATTTGCCGGTGCTGTCCGAGGCGATGCGGCTCTGCAACACGTACCTCGAGCACGCGGTGTACCTGTGAGCCCCTATCCTAACTTGTTCATGGCGTGCGTTTTATACCTCACAGAATAGCGATCCTCCAGCGCTCGGAGCTCATCGACGAAGTCATGGATTCCGTCTATCGTGCTGGATCAATCGAGACTACTCACAACCACCACTGCCTGTCGCTTCTCTTCGCCGTGTTCGCAATTGCAACGATTCTCGACCCAACGAAGCACCCACACTCTATCGAAGCTCAAGAGTACTACTTTTTGTCTCGTGCGGCATTAACCTTGACCCCGCCTGAGCGTGTAACGACGTGCAGGGCCATCCAGGCGCATGTGCGGTTTTTTCTTTTCCTGTCCAGTAGATATCGCTCACGAAGGTGATTACCAGATCCACATGGCGCAATACGTGGACCTGAGCGATTGGGGTGGCTCGTCCCCACATGCTCAGTGGCTGCACATCGGGACGGCGGTTCGTCTTGCACATGGGGTATGTCGTGTCTCCTTCCGGGTATGTGCCGCTGACCCATCCTCCCCCAGATTGGTTTGCGTATGTCAAATGTATTTTCACCACGAGGAATCGCGCCTAATGTCAACGGATCGTAGACCTCGACAGTGCCCGGTGGAAGCTCAGTCCAGAGACGAGCGAACGCCGCAATCGGCTATTGTGGCAACTATTCTCGCAAGATACATGGCTGGTAGGTCTCAGTGTTCCTATTTACCTCCTAGTCCTCAGCTGTCTCCAGAGCTTCTCCATCGGGCGACCACCGAGCATGTCCACCAACTATATCGACTGCTCATACCCTAAAGAAGAGCCGGGGGAGTGATCCCAAGGAAATCAGTCGTGCGATCCCCCCTTCACATGAATGCGCTATTTGTTGACTTGCAGTAGACTTCCTCTGGACATGCAAGTACAGCGTGCTGATGCATTCTGTCATGTCCACCGCGTTCGGGTGCAAGATTCCCGCGTACAACACTGTGCTCGACCTCGACCGCAAGGTCCGCGACTTTTACATCCCTGTGGACCTGCGGCCCGTCTGTGCGTCCGAACCCGGACTCTCGCCCTATGTCCTTATGCAGCGCCTCCAGACGCTCATGATCAAAGAGACCAGTGCGTAATGCACTCGACTGTCACTCCTGTTCCTAATCTGACTCTGTCTCGTGCAGCCCTCATGAGTCTCCACCGAGCATATTTCGCACAAGCACTGCAGGATAAACCGGATGATCTGGCAAACCACCGCTATATTCCGTCTGTTATGGCTACATATCGCTCGGCGTGGCGGCTCATTCGCGGATTGGTGATTATGTGGCGTGATATCCCTGCGTTACTGGCGCGGGTTGGAACGGCGTGGTCGCCAGCTCTGTCCGCAGCAGTGAGTCCTCAACGTAGCCTATCCTTTTCGCCAACCAATCATCCAATTTCGTGCAGATCGTTATGTGTATGCTGGCTACACGAGCACCGAGCTCCAAGATGACCAAGTCGTCGTTGGAGGAGCTGGATGCGTTGGAGCGTTTGTTCCAGGACGCTTCGGCGACCTCCCGCTTTGCTGCCAACCTTCTAGTGCGTCCACTTCCTTCCACACCCCCGCCCACAAACGCTAATGTCCTCCTAGACCCCCATCCTGATCCTGGCGCGCAAGGCACACCAGGCCGTCGACGCATCCTCGCCCTTGCTATTCACAGGCTGCGACGTCTCGCCGGCGGATCTCGACCGCCTGGGCGGGGCACGTACCTCGACTCCGCAGCCAGTTCCGTCTCCAGCTCCAGCACAGATTCGCCGCGGAGCCCACCCTCACCGCAGACGCCCAGCCCGCCGACGTACTACCGTCCCCCGGCGAACCTGTTCACCGACGCGCTCGGCATGCCCAGCGGCAGCCAGAACAACAACGAGCCGATGCACCCCACGATCGCGCAGGACATGCGCAGCTTCGACCTTGGGGAACCGTCGCAGTTCTACGACGCGATGCTCGATGCGGACATGACCGGCATACAATTCACGGCCGACAGTGTCTTTACCGTGCCCCCTCCGGGCGCGTATGCGTACAGTGGCAGCCCCGCGACAGGGTTCCAAAATCCGACTCCGGCGACGTTTGGGGGGTCGCCGCCGATGCTGGATGCGACGTGGCAGAGTTTCGTGGAGCAGCTTGGATTCTAGCAGCTTCGACCTATATTTTTACTGTTAGATGC
>JARKIB010000927.1:0-13546 GCA_029378385.1 Mycena metata
AGGGCTCCATCGGCCCACACGGTTTCCCCCAGGATAACGAAGGCCATCGTTGGTGCGACCCAACGAACAAAAACTGCCACCGCTGCGGACACTCCGGTCACATCGCCGCGAAGTGCATGTACTCGATGCCCCAGTTCGTCAAGGATTGGATTCTTCGCAACTCCAACTCCTCTTCCCCTTCCGCTGCCTTCGCCGCCGCACTCGCTGCCGGTCTCACCCCCGAATCATTCTCCGACCACTACCATCACCATGTCGGAACTTCGGGCCACGCTAAATCCGCCCGTGTGACGGAGTCCGCCAGTTTTGCTGCGGGTGCAGGTGTAAACTATCCGGCATCGTGGAATGAAGGTGACGACGAAGACTCTGAGAGCTGGGACGAAGCCGACGAGCTTAATCGCTATCTTGCTGCAGCGGCTGCACCCACCCCCGCTGCGCGAGCTGCAACCTCATCCGCGAAATCTCGCTCCTCGAGAATTATCTTGCATACCTGATCTGCCTTGGTTGCCTTATTCGGTGGGAGTTGCCTCGTTGTTCTCATCCGGTGGGAGTGTTAGAATAAGGTGGATTTGGACAACAAGGCCGATAGAATAGCCGAACGATATATATTCATCTGTACATAATTACCTAATGCTTGCTTTTGCGCCCCCCATCTGAGACTATCTGCGACGCCGTAGCGGCCCCCATCTGAGCTTTTTTCCCTCTTCGAACTCTTCTCTGCGCACCATTCCCAACAGGCTACTTATACGGCCTTTGCGAGGCGGGCTGTGACCATGCGCCAAGCAATTAATCACTCAAGGAACTTGTACTGCTCGTCTGACTTCCGTGAGTATCATACACCAGGTCGCCAAGGTTGAACAGTGGCACGGTTGAACACAGCCCACAAACCTGAATTGACGAAGACTGTAACGGCGCGACTGGTGACAGGCCGTAGATTTCCACAGGCCTGCATCAGAGCCAGCCATAACCGTGGTCCAGGGAACACAGATTGCTTGTCGTCTACTTTCTTTTCTTATTGTGCTAGTCCTTTAATCTTTGGAACGCATATGGTTGATAAGGGTGCCTGCTCAGAAAGCAGATTTTAATTGCAGGAAGATATTTACCCAGTTCCTGGCGAGAGAACCCGATGAATACAAATAGGGAAAGGATACCAAAAGTCAGAAGGTAAAACAGGGTAGTGGAAGTACAAGAGCCTTGAAGAAGGATGGGAGTGGCGCATGGAGAGACACTCAAATCGCAATTCGCCATGAAGTGAATATTACCGCTCACGAAATAAGTCTTGCGGGGAGCACCTGTTAATAGCCGAGTAGTATAGCGGGAGGGTTATATTATATCCCGGAGAAAAGGCAGGATACACTAGATTTGTAAATTGACACTTCCTGTTCTGACCCATATGAAGACACGCACGCAGCCAGATTTGCGAACAAACTGCTAACGTACCGGGAACCAATTTCTTTGACCAAGAAAACAGCCACCAACCGACCCACGCAGCGATGAATGAACAGGCCGCCGTATAGAACTTCAAACCTTCCGCTTCTGCAGATTTGGAGTGAGGTGTTGTCGCTGGACCCTGGCCGTTGATTTCGCTCGATGTGAATTTGTATCTATAAAGTTTGATCAGCAAGCCAAGCGGAAAGGAAAGGTGAAAGGGAGAAGCACGACGGCTCCACTCGTTCTCTGTCACCCGCTGAAAAGCCGAGGCTCCTTACGTCCCCATATTAGCTCGTGTGCATATTCCTGTGGAAGAAGCCACCCTTCCGCATGACCCTCCATCAGCACAGTACGCCCGTATCGCAGGTGCGTCGACTCTCGAGATTCGAGAGTCCTAATGACCTGCCACACTACGGGCACCGGTACCATCGCCCTCCTCCCACCTTTCTTCGAAAACCAGCGGGGCTAAGGCCCACCGGGTAGCGTCTGCTGTTGCGCCTCCACCTGCGCTACCAGACTCAAAACGCAGAGGACGCTAACGTCGCGCACGATACACAACGAGTCGAGCCAATGAAAAGAGGACAGTCCACGCACAAATGATACTAGTAGGCTTGAGTTTTGGAGGTCCTGGAACACCCGTATGCTGTGGCACGCTGTTCCAATGTGCCCGACATGGCAGGTGAGAAGAAAAACGTAGTGGCCAGACACCTGTGACAAAGCAGTGAAGGCAAGTCAAGAGACGTTAACGTGATTCTGAACGGCAGGCAAATCCTTTAGGATCGTGGGTGCTCTTGGAAGATTAGTCGGGCCATGAAGGACAGAAAGCCTTCGAAAAGGACCGAAGGGCTCGTTAACGATCTGAGTGGTCGTAAAAGATAGTCGTGGTTGCAAGGGTCAAAGCAAGGTCAAAGTGTGCGGATCAAATCGTGAGCGGCTGCTCGGAACCTTCAGGAGTTGCCGCGATACCGTGAAGGAACACAGATTATCCTGAAGGAACACGCATATCCTGAACGATTGCCTATATCCTGAACGATTACCTACATCCTGAACGATATTGCGGAATCCTTAAGGACTCACCAAATCCTTAACGATTTCATCCGGCGGATCCGCCGGATCCGCCGGATAAATCCTCTACACATTACTCGTTCTCGCTGTCGCGATATCTAATGGGAAAGAAACGCGGGTTGAAATCATGCTGATCCGAACCCAGCCGAGAATCGGCATTCTAAAATCAAACCGTGGGAACACTCTCCGTCCAGGTTCTGTTCGTCGAAGTATGTGCTCCACTCTCAGCGTATGCTCAAGCAGTTGAATACTTAAAGGATCTGCCCATTTTTTGCAATTTTTTGCATGTTATGTACAATTAAATGGAGCACACATTTAGCATACGACGGTAGAGTGGCTCTGGGACTTAAATTCAGAACGTAGCTGGTGCGCTTAAACAGGCAAAATATCGGTCGTAGGGCTGGCCGCCTCGCTCTTCCGGTCGGTGTGTATCTCTTCCTCGAAATGAACCACGATCCCTGGGTTGAGTCAGACAATGAACGCAAAATCAGAGCATTTTGTTATACCGTCTTGTGTGGAGACCTGTGACTCTGGATCTTGAGCACCTGGGGAGCGCCCTGAGAATTGGAGTGTGTCCTGGTTGTGAAACTCTTCTTGAATTATATCTGTTACCCATCTTCCTCGGGTGTTGCTATATTTCCGGACGGCGGCTTTCGCCTGATTCTCTGAGCGAAGGTCAAGGATGCTGCGCCATATTTCAGCCTGTCTTATCAAGAGTCGAGCAGACACTCACAGTCGACAGCAGAGGACACTTGAGATTTGGATGCTCATAGGCGCGTTGATGGCTTGGATCAGCTCGTTTGGTTGGCTGGAAAGGGGAATGATCATCAAGAAAAAAACGAAGCAACGGCGAGCGTACATGAAAAAAATCACGTTCAACCTGAGAAATTGGAGAAGTTATCGCGGCGGATCAGGGCCCACTCACAGATTCAAGGAAGTAATGGCGAAAAAGTAAAATAGCCCATCCCTCAACATCCGGTTCATCAAGGAGGAGGACCATCCATGACGGGTGTGGTCCATGACTTTGTAAACCGTCATGGCAGTCATAATTATATCGAATGTCCTGCTGCCGTGAGCTTGATACATTGTTTGTTTCGTTAGCAGCTCACATGGGTGAGGCGTAGAACGCGATAATAAACTTGGGGCCAGCAATTGACGGCTTGCCAGTGACTGTCAGGAAATGTCAGATGGTACTTCAGCTGAAAGAATGGGTTACACTTGCCGACACACGGCCCTGGCCATGAGGGAAGTCTTGTGTCTAAAGATGTTCAGAATGCGACAGGGTGAATATAAATCCGGTGGTGGCCCACTGACAGTCGAAAGCGAGAATTGGCACCGCGATCATGACACCAAGGAACCCGGCGATTAGCACCCCCAGGAATGCTCCAACCCGCTTGTTGCATCCGTAAAGCGCGTATATCCTAAAATTCCGGTGGCGTTTAGTCCAAAAAAAGAATGACCCACGCGCGGGCCTCACCTTACTGCGAGGACTGTGTACAGCGATAGCAGATTTAACTTCAGGATGCCAGAATTTAAAACCTCGCGACACTTACCGAGCTCAACGGACAGATCAATGGGAACCGCTATCCCAGGCAGAATTCGAACGTATTTCGCGCACGACCTGCATCCATCATTTCATTAGCCTTGAAAGTATTGCATTCACGAGACTCACGCTTCGCTCCACTTGGCAAAAAACCCTAGTTAAGGCTTATTATGCGGCCGCCGTCCCGAAGCAAGATACGCACAAACGTCGGTCACTAAATTTGGAGGAAATGTCAGCGGTGTCAAATAGCTCAACGGATGCACTCGCCTATGAGCACTGCAAGCGTGTAATATCGCACTAGACAGTACAAAATTTTAACAGGACTCCAGCCCCGGTTCGATTTCCAAATGTATTTCCACTGGGAAATTGGGAGTCAGTGTTTTCAGAGGGCAAAGAAAAGAAATCCTTACTTCCTGGGGAAGGCACGAGAGCCAATCCCATATCAAAATCGATGTTGTGCCTACCACTGATGAGCTTCAAAGACCTCCGATGGAAGTAACATACAAGCGATGTAAGTCTGAGCGAACCTCAGTGCTCCAACTGCAAAGGCGGAATCCGCGACATACCTGGGCCACATTTATAACGCCTAGAAGTTTTAAGTCGTCCGACATTTAACGTATTTGAGAGAAAGGTAGAAGGGAGAGGGTAGGCTCTAATGCGCTTCATTCCTTCAATTCCTTATATACATGTGTTCGGCCATGCGGCCAATCGGCAGAAGTTCTCAGAACTCCGTTAGTTTCCGAGGCTGCCGGAGTTATAAATGAATAGAAGTTGTACCAAACGGAGCTGTAAAGGCGCATGATCGCACGGTCTGAATGTTAAAACCCTCAGGACGCCGAGGGCAAGCTGAGGAGAAGGTCGATGCTGATCGTTAGAATAATCGAAATACATCTCGCTTGCCTCTAGTGCCTCCCGGATGTCCCTTACCTTATAAGATTTGAAGACTAATTATTCATGGGCAAGTGGATGCTTCTTAGGTCTAGTTCAGAGCCATGTGGTTCTTGCGGGCGCTAGAATGATAGCAGGTGCCAGCAGTTGTGAAAGGAATCTGGGAGCCCTGTTTGTCAATTATCATTTTCGCTGTTGTACCAAGTTTAGAACACAATGGTTTACGACAAGGACCCCATTCATCCCATTTTCGATCATGGAGTACTGTCCCCAAACAACTTGAAAATCTGGACGCTAATGAGGTCGCATGCGGGGTTATTCTCTTCGAACATGTACTTGTCTGCAGGATGTGTCCACACATTGTCCTGGCTGATCGATAGTGCTTGCCCGGTAACCTTACTGTCACCCAGCAATTTCTGAACAGGGTGTCAACTTTAGGCTGCTGGATGTTGATGAAGACGGAACAGACCTCAAATTGATCGAGAACAAGCTGTATATCTGACAACAGCTTCTGCTCGCGGAATGGGACGAACAAGACGTCCGGGGCAATTGGGGTATCTAGGTTTAAGTCAGCTTTCATCATCTAGTACATGGGTTGGATTTTTTACCGACTAAGTTCGGTGCAACTACAAAAGATGAATGATACGGTAGGCGCCGAAAAAAAAGAGACTCACTAGCGTTGACCGTGATATTCTTATCGGCATAATACTGGGCCGCCGAACGCATGAAGTTGATCACTCCCGCCTTGGACGCGGCGTACATGGGCATCGCCCTCGACGGGTAATACCCGAACACCGAAGAAGTGAGAACCAACTTGCCACGGAAGCCCGAGGGTCCGATTTCCTGCCTTTCGAAGGTCTGGAGCGCCAGAGCAGCGGTGTATAGCTGGCCAGTCAAGTTGATATTTGCGGTAGCAAGGTTCGGTTTGACTATGGGTCTCGACGCTGCCGTCTCTGGGTTGAACGGAGGAAGCCAAGGGTGTTCGGCGATCCCGGCGTTGGCGAAAACTAGAGAAAACTAAATCATTACGACGAGTGTCTGCGCTGTAGGTACCGTAATCAATTCGTTTGAAGGTGGTCGTAGCTTTTTGGAAGCCGGCTAGCTGCTCTTCCAGTTCGTGGTGTCCGTCTGGACCGAGATGGCCACACTGATGAACCAATATAAATTTCAGATCTCTTTCCTTGTCTTTCACTTACACTTTCTCTGCCCTCTCGTTCAACTCCGCGGCAAATTTGGACCCAGCTTCGGCATTTATGTCGGCGATTATAACGAGTCCCCTTTGTTTGAACTAGGATAAGCGAAGAATATGCCAAATTGAAAGATCATACCCTTGGTCAACAAGCATGGCGGCTAAAGCGCGCCCGATGCCTAGGATCCCATAAATTATAGTCGTACGAGTGGAACTGAGGATGAAAACGCACCAGACGCGGCACCTGTAATGTAGGAGACTTCTCCACGAGAGATCGCGGGCATGGATGGTTGGTTACTAAGGTGGATGTGGATGGATGGCAGCGAGTGAATGCACTGGTGCACGGATTGAAGATTCCGAGGACAAACAGTGGTAGCGGTCTGAAGTAGGGATTGAGGGTGCCGTAACTTTATGACTTCATTGGGACTCGGCAACAACCGAGTCGGGCCCTCGTCGCCACCGAGGGACCGAGGGAGCGCAACGTTCAGGCTGTTCAGCGGTGTCGCTGAGTCCCGGGCAGTCGGAGGCTAAGCACAGTGGTCGGAAACTCTTGTACTCTTTCGGATTAATAACCTGACGTGTGAATTGAACTCTAAATACATCTTGGTTTAAGAATCACTGTGGGGCCTGAGAATGTATAGCAGATCTCGCAGAAAAGATTGGCCCGGATGATCTAATCCCGTGGCTGTTTTCAGACTGCGTGAACTGCGCAACAAAAACAACGTCAACTTGTTCGAAAATGATGGTGGCGACACGAACCTGCAACCAGTCATCGATGGAGCCGCAGGACAGAAAGAGGGTATGCTCCTCCATTGAAGAACGAAATTTGGACGTATACCAGGGAGACCAATCGGAGGCTGTATCAGTGGGAACGGCACCGATAGGACGGTCACGGAGGCGGAAAACTATCTGCTCAATAGATGGACGCTCTTGGGGGTCTGCTGTCCAGCATTCTGTCATGAGGTTCCAAACACTGTCTTCGATGACGGAGGTCCGCTTTGGTCGTTGGCCGTGCATGACTTGATACATGACAGCAACATCGGTCGGGAGGTCGTAAAATGGTAAGCTGCCTGTGAGTATCTATGGTGCGTCGTCAAATGAGAATGTTCTCAAAACATATCAACAAACCTCGTAAAACACACAGGAAAGAGCGTAGATGTCAGAAGAGAAACTTTTTTTCCCCGGTGAACAGTTCCGGTGCCTGCCATCTCATCGTTCCTCCTGCCTTGGAGGTGGACGCGGACTGGAGGATCTTTGAGTCCGTCACCGAGGAAAGCCCGAAATCAGCCAGCACTGCGGCCTGAACGAGCGACGAGGACGTTGATCTGCGGTGGCGGTTTAGAGGTGCTAACTATTGGAGGAAAGCACGTACCGCTTTTAGATCTCCGTGTACAAGTTTCAAACTATGAAGGTGGTCCAAACCAAGTGCGACATCAAGTCTACACCACCGGGCTTCAGCGAAACGAATATGCAGGATTATTTATATGCACAGTACTCACCAAGTCAGCCGGTTGATTCCGGCAGGATTAGCTTTGAGGTATCGTGTATCGCCGTTTTCCATCCAGGGAGATACGAGACACAGTCGAGATTTCGTGCCTTCTAGATAGTATGCACCGAAAAAGGGAAGCAAGTTGGGATGCGATAACTGCCGCCAGATGAGTGCCTCGTGGTAAAATTCCTGATAGGTTGAATTTAATCGAACCGGAAGATTCAGCTACGTTGCTTACCTGCAACAGCGCTTCGACGTCGGCCTCCTGGTAGACTCGCATTATTTCACGAGACTGTTCACCGTGGATTTTTCCTTTCCAAACGTCACCGAAACTCCCTGCAGCGGTTGGATGTTCGGCGAGTTGCAGGCGATCAGATAGCGCAAAGCAACGCGGGTGCCGATTGGCTTTGATCGAGTTTGAGGAGAGCTTTCAAAATTACTGGACGAATCCGAGCGTCGAGTAAGGGATAATCCAACAACTGTTTAAAATAGATCAGTAAAATGTAACACAGAACGTGAAGCGAGTACATCTTGGAGAAGGTCCAGAAGCTTCTGTGCGCAATCATCTCGGTTCTCAAGAAACCTTGGTATGCAACAGGATCGCGCAAGATGTCGGCGAACTGAGCGCAGATACAGCGGATATCCGTGTGTATTACGACATTGATCAAAGACATCGGTAGGTCCTGGTGCTGAGACACATTCGTCAGTTCAAATGCTCACCGTGAAACAAAGCCATACCTCGATGAACTTAGAGAATTCCAGCGTGGTGGCAAGACGGAACGAAAATTCACTAAACATGTCGTCGTGTCCCACGTCTTCCAGATATTTATCCAGGACCTGAATCGTTCCAACTGCCTGTCGATCACCGAGGTGAGCAAAGTACCGGCTAAACAAGTGACAATCTCACTCATCGCCCGCAGATTTCCTCAAAAGAGACGAGAATACAGAGGACATAAAGCGCTGAATGAAGGTGAATACCGTTTGCCGAGAACAGACTCAAAGACTAACCATGGAAGAGCCGGGGCGACGTGGAAAACAAGGTACAAATTTTCAGCCACGTCGATGAAGGACGTAGTATCGGGCTCGGAGGACACTGGATCGTAGTCGTGCTCTATTGCGATCCAGCCATAGTCGAGGTTGATGCCAGTCGACAGTCTCTGAACCGAGATTGAGCTCATAATGATTGGTGCGAACCGGTACCCGTCGCTCCAGGAAGCATCGCAAGAATCCGTGATTGTTGAGAGCGGGATTGCTGGGGAGAAACATTTCGAGGGAAAGCAATGCGTCGAAATCCGGGCGGTCGGAAACTGCGTTTGACGAGGTCCAGAGCACCAGTGCTCCGATCCGGATTGCCAAGTCGTAATCCGGAGGAACTCTTCCTATTCGAGATGATTTTCGAGTCAAAGCTTCGAGATTGGTCCAGTCATTAGGGTCGAGGAGAAGAAGGTAATCTCTCCAAGAGGCCGGACAATGATCGATCCAAGAGGGACCGGGATCATTGGGAGAAAAGAGATTTTGACGTAGCATTTGCTCGTCTGCATCATCCCATGACCACAAGCCCAGATGTTCTTCAGCATTGGATCGAATAATCGTTAGTAGGTGCTCTATGTTTTTCGCTTCAGAGCTGACGGAACCATGCCGGGTCTGAACTTGAAAAGCGACCCAGATGATGGCGGGCCATATGGCAGGTTCATAGGCGCGGTGCGACGGCCCGGAGCGATCGATTTCGGAAAGTTGCCTATTCGACGTAAGAATACGCAAGGTAAAAGTAATATTGGAACGCACCTCGGAATATAACTCCCGCGACCGAAAGCTGTTCTAAACCACCGCCACTGCGAAGGTCGGAATGGGCGCGTAAAGTAAGTCCAGGAGTCGATGGACTTCATGATATCCACATGATCGTGGGCGCGCGGGGCGCCAACTGTTGGAAGGCCATCAGTGACCGTACACCACGCAATCCGGAGTATGCGATGCTGTATCGACAAGGAATTTACAGGGCCGGGTACGGCAAAAAAATTCGCCGGCTCGGGACGTTTAAGGCGGCGCGTGAGGGCATCCCGCGCTGCCATCCAATCTTCGGCGGAGAGTTTGGCGGCCCCGACGCGAAACCGGTTTGCCATTCGATTTTGGATGATCATGGTCCTCAGCCAGTTTTCATCGCCGTCCTCCCACATGCCCCAGTCTACCCTCTCTCGTCCACCTTCGATGATCGCTAACCACATTTCCAGTGCCGGCCCACGTCTTCGGAAGCGTGCCTCGTATGCAAGACACCACAGGAGAGTGAGTCGCATGTCGACGCTCCAAGGTTCGACGGCACCATAGGCCGCAAAACAATTCAAGCAGTTGATGTCATCCCCATCGCCTGGGTTGTTGAATCCATGACGCCGCTCGAAGAGGGAATAACCGTCCTCGGAGTCTGAATCAGAGTCGTGACCGGTCGGGTTTGGTTCAAAAGTCGGAGAAGAGGATTCGATGATGAACTTGGGGTCGATGATGAAGGAGAAGTCTGGGTTGGATCCGATCCCTGAATCTGCGGATTCTACTGCCCTGGCAGCGGAGCCTCGCCTGACCCTGAGTTTGCTGATTCGAGATACCCTGGGAGTCGTCGCAGCGCGCGGTCGACTCTGTCGTGGCGCTTCTCCCCTCCACACGGTACCGAGGCGTCTCGACACTCGACACCCAAGCTCCGACGTCGATCCGGTCGCAGTTGAATCGGTTTCAGAGGCAGGAAGGGCTGCCAGGAAAATACTGTCGTCTGGGGAGGGCGATTCGGTGAATTCGCGTTTGAGAGCCATCTCAGGGAAGAGGGAAAATGAAGTCCGTACAAATGCGGTCAAGGCCTTTTGAGAACATCAACCCAAGTCATATCCGTTGCTACCAGGAAAGAGAAGCTGTATGATTGCTGTTGGAGAAAGTTCTAAAGTCGGTCTTCTTCCTTCACACCGACTTGGAAACCGCTATCCCAGCGCTAAATGTATGATGATCATGTTCACTGAAGAGGAATTATTCATCCGTAAGCAGCGAAGACCCTGACAAGACGGCGTTTTTGCTCCTGGTGTGAAGACAGTCTGTTGAATGAGTTCACGCCAAGGTTTTTTATATAGCGAGTCGGTAGCCATCTCTGAGTGCGTAGTCGATTGGTAGAACTCCGCCAATCCCGGGGCCGCCTAATGCGGATGATAAGACAAGGTGAGCGACATCCAGACAGCAGAGAGCATTAGGACCTCGGACACCATGCCCGCCGAGAACTATGACCGCAAAATTCACAAAATTCTCGCGGGATGTTAACTCTGCTGTGAACTCTAAGTTCTGAAGGTGGGGGCCGAAACCTCAAAAATTCCAAACCTGCATTCAAATTGTAGATGCGTTCAGTCGACTTCCACGCGTTTTCGGTACCGCAAGTGCGCGTTTAAAATGGTACTTAATTCTTTGCTACAATGTTGAAAATAAACATAGTTCTCATGCATTTAACTCACAATATGTTTATCGTCAAGTTTGGAATGGTTGAACCTAATTGATGCCATATAACTGTGACCTCCCAGAAAACGATCCCGGAGGCCCCACCACGCCGAGTTTATGAGCCATGAGGCAGGTTGCAAGGCAAGGAGATCCTGGATGAGCCTGAGAATCGTGAGACACGTTCGAGACTGCAATGTCTACTCACCATTCCGAGTGGGAGGCAAGTCTCTCCTTGATTGAAGGTGAATTTGGAGTCGAATGTACGGGGCAACTGGACAAGAAGCAACTATTTGCGACGTATAATGACTAGAGGATGAAGGAGGGGACGTCGGGATTAAAATTCTGGATGGGGGGAGGGGAGGGAGTCCATGGAGGGTAAAACTTTTCGACCCAGCATCCGATTTTCGAATCCACGCACCATCGCCTTCAATGGGTTGGTGACGGTGACGCCGTCGAGTTCGCGTATGAGCGGAGTCAAAGCAAATTCTATTGTATCTCAGTTAAGTTCAGAAACAATGACGATGATACACAGGGACCACGCAGCAATTTTGGCGCGACAGATGATGAAGGGGCTGACCTTAGGACAAACCGATGCAGCGAAGAATTGAGGGTCAATCGTCCCCCAGATGGCCGAGGTTGAGACCGATGAGGGTAGTTGAAGCACATATCCCAATCCGTGGAGCATAACTTCCGGCACACCCATGCAAGGTAACCAGCGAGTCTATGTTAACAATGGCGTGCTGAATAAATTGACTCTGAAGTGTGCTTTAGAGGAAGGTAGAAAGAAGCTCACTGGATAAGTCCCATAGACTCAATGTGGGAGCAAACAAGTGGAGGTTGAGCAATTAAGCTGAAGACCGAAAGTCAGTCAGTTCGTGCTTATTAATACATTGAAACGGTGGATTCCAGCCATCCCCAACAAACAGCTTGAGTTCCGACTCAACACGCAACAAGGGAGCCTAAAGAGAAATCCGGCCTCATATGTGTGCAGGCACACGCAGCAGCGGCCTGGGTAATATCGACTTGAGGAGGGCCGTCAAATTCCGCCTGACTTTGAGCGGAATTTGATGGATGCGCAAAAGTTGCATGCACAGTAGGTGCATGTTATGCGACTCGGGCCAGGCGACTGTGTATTGAGTCAAATTAAAGGTACATTCCAGGCTCGAGGAGGACTTTGGAGTATGGTGTCAATTTATGCAGATTGACCAAGGGCTGATTCAACCGTGAGAATCCTTTCTAGCAAGATTGGGCCTCCGAAAGGACCGGCCGCTTGTTGTCATCGATTATTAGCCCTAGTGGTGCGACTACGACGTTGTTCTCCGTGAACCACAAGGTATACTCTTGAATTCAGGAGTAGCTTGTTCAAAAAGTTGCCTAAAACTTTGTTTCTGACGTTTCCGGCATGTTTTCTCAGTTCAGAGTGGTACCCCCATACTTTCCAAACAACATAGGTGTATAAGGAGCGATATGGTGTATGCTCAGAGGTCCCCAGGGTCCCTCTGCACAGCTCGCGCCTGCTCGCGTTCTGGGAGCCGAATTGCGGAGATAAGCCCAAACGGGTCAAGATTCGTGATGGGAGATCTACCAATCCACTCAGCACTGGCCATCTCTGTATAAGTAACTCTGTTGGTCTAAAGTTAGAGAGTCAATTGAGCGAACGTTCCTGTCGAGCGTTTCCAGGCACCTTAGCGCTGGCAGCCCAAAGAGACTGTCAGATACCGGACCGGTGGGACGCGTCAAAAACTCGAATATGCTATAGCAAGTGAATCCAGGCGCCAGGATGGAGATTCGCTGGCATGGGCGGTGGATAGCGACCGAAAGCTCGAGAGAATCAAGGGCGATTTTTTCAATCGTTTTGGCAGTGGCAGCTAGTGGCAGACAAAGAAGTCACGAGTCACACCAATCACACCTTCTTTCGGACTCCCTTTTTGCCAATTTTCTGGCACGACCTCATCGCGGTGTATGTGAACCCTCAGTACTCGGGGCAGTTTATCTCACGACCAGCCAGCATGCTTGTCCTCCCTGGATCATCCGTACTGTCGAAACCCAAACGGGAGTTTTGTCTGAGAGGCATTCAGCAAAAGTGCTCGTTCATACAATCTGTCGACGCGATCTGGATCCATCTGGTTAAATGCACTTCTCCGGAAGCCGACACTGTTATCTCCGACCCAAATTCCCCTTCACGAACGGCCTTGGATCATCTTTTGACGTACGGGGACAACGTGAAGTTGGATCACACCGACAAGAAAGTCGCAGACGCTCACAATGTTGTATTTGTCACTCCGAGACCAGGTTCTATATCTCCCTGGTCGAGCAAGGCTACCGATATCTCCGCCATATGTAAACTTGGCCGCTATGTCGAACGGCTGGAACGGGGGATGGCGTTTGTCTTCACAACAACAGACGAACGCGCGTTGACGGAAGACGATGTCCGCGCCTTCTCGCATCTCATCCACGACCGTATGACGCAGGTCGTGCAGCTGGC
>JARKIB010000928.1:0-13537 GCA_029378385.1 Mycena metata
TGCAGTGGACCGATGGGATGGCCCCGCTTCATGGTTTGAGCCGGGTGAAACTAGCTTTGCCACGGACAAGTCATACATCTTCTGTCCCGCTCCTCATCGCAAACAGATCTTGCGAATTTTTATCCGGCATTTTTGCGAGCACCCCTTCTTCCCGGATCGCACGGCAGATTTCCGCACATCAAAGCAGATGCGGTATGACGCCGTACACGAAATGTATTGGTTTTGCCATCAACGAGGCCTACGTGAAGTGTGGGGCTATATGTGGGCGGCATGGTACTGTCCCGCAAAATACAGGCTCTGGGCACGTTCCAGTCAACCAAATTTTCTCGGGAGATGGCGCACCACCATGTCCGTCGAGAACTTCTGGCGTAATTTGAAGCACGAAACACTCCATCATCTCCTCCATCCCCGCCTCGACCAACTGATTTATCTCATCATTACAGAGGTGGTGCCTGCATTCACGGCAAAGATGCAGATCTTTGACAAAGATTTCCACCCTGGGAGACCCAAACCGTTGACACCGTTCCAGAAAGGGTTCAAGGCTGAGTGGCAGGAGCTTCGAGCTCGGCCGCTTGGAACCCGTGAATACAAAATTGATCTCTTGCGCTGGCTATGCTGGTGCGGGCAGCAGAAATACAACGCTTATAATCTGTGCAAGCACCTCGTACAGGCCGTTGATCCACCAGACCCGGCATTTTTCCGTGAGGTCACTCGGCGTCGGGTACTTCCGATTTATCGACACCCACTTCTAAAGCCGAAGGATGGCTCCGAGCTTGACTTGGACGACGCCGACGGCTCCCTGACAGACGGGGATAATGTAGTAGTTCAGGCGACGCCCCGCGGGATTAAACGGAAGAGAGCGACTGGTGAAGAGACTCCTCGGCGACCAAAGAAATCCACCATTGATCGCGGTACTGGGGATGATGAAGCAGACCCGATCGTCCTCTCGTCCTCGCCGATCCGTCCAGATGACAACCTCTCTGAGGAGGTGAGTACATGTCAATTCTCACTTGTGGCATGTGTTCGGCAGGCTGATATTTGTATTAGCAATATGACACGCAGAAGTTCCTGCAACAGCGCATCCTTGAACTTCGGAAAGCCGCAGATATCATTGAGGGGCAGCTGGCAACTCCCTTCGAGTCCAGGGTGTGGTTGAAATCCATAAAGGACCACAATATCGGCGGAGATGCGTCGCGAATGGTTGCCGATGTTAGACACTTCACGCAGACGGGAAAACTTCGTCGGACCACATGGCCCCAAGATGGTGTCAATATCAAGAAGAGCGCGATCAAGAAGTCGAAAGATTACACAAATAACACCATGGGGTACGTGGCGCCGGATGTTCTTGAGACTGGTAGAGTTGAAAACGGCGGTGGCTCGGATGTTGAAATGTTGTAATTCTTGTAGTCCCTTGACTCCTTTCCATACAAAGATTGACAGTGAATTGTTTGATTTCCGTGTATCTCTCTCTACCGATCGAAAATTTGCGTTGAGGTTACTTGGGGGGTTAAAGACTTCGCCTTGATGTTGCGCAACCGCGGAGGACCGTGGCGATCACCGAGATCATCGGGCCACGTGCTTGCGCAACGGCGTTGGGTCAATAGCGTTTAGTCTTTTAGAGCATTAAGAGGCCGAATACATCTGTCGCAAAAAGGAACCATTTTCCGACACTTTCATTCGCAAAATAAAACTCCCGACACTTTCATTCGCAAAATAAAACTCCCGACACTTTCATTCGCCCGACCTGAATTGCCGACACATGCATTCAAGAGATTTGCCGGCACTTTTATTGGCAACAATAAAAGTTGCGACACTTAGATTCACAAGTTGAGTTTTCCGACACGGACTCGGCAAGCTCAAAATTTCCGACACTAACTCGGCAAGCTCAAAATATCTTGCGACACTTAGTCGGCCAATCTTCGGACCGAGTTCCCCATTAGGTTGAACAGTGACGACCTGACGAGCCGACAATGACGCTGTTACGGTGCGGGGAACACTGCAGTAGTGGGAACGGTGCTTTAGTTCCAGAGCTTTTGGCTATGCCCAGCAAGGCAAAGTCTACGTTCAACAGCGATCACTATTTTATATTGATGTGCTTTGGTTGAACTAGGCTTGACTTGACCTGGAAACTAGGGCTTGGGCTTGGCTTGACCGGGCTTTGGCTCGTTCAAATTGAAGCCAAAGCCAAAACCATAAGCCTACGAAGCCAAGCCAGGGCTTCTGGCCTGAGCCGTGGCTGCCGCAGATCGCTTTCCCACGGTTCAAACAGTGTCGATCTCACTGTTTCAACACCATTTGCCAACAGAGATGGCGAAACAAAGCCCAAATTATGCACATTCCTCTGTGGAGCCCACCCAACTGGACACAAATGCCCAGGAAAGGCAAAACTGAGCTGTCCATCATGATCAAGTGTTCATTTTCAGTCATCCAACATTGACCAGAAACCTATTGAACCCGATGTGATAAGTATGAGGATTTGTTTTTCTTCCCAGCGAAAATAGATGAAACAGGACTGGCAGCAGCGATTTCGGCACCCATGAATGCCATCAATTTCAAGCCCTCGCTTGGGCTTGAAAATTTGAAGCCAGAAGCCCAAGCCTACCCAAGCCAGCAATTTGGCTTGGCTTGGCTTGTGAAACCATGATTTCGTAACACAGCTCCTGGCTTGAAGCCCAGGCCTGCAAATCACTATTTGGTTCAGTGGATCCGCCGTTCACCGCGAAGAATTAGGTTTGCACGATGGGAGGACATGTCAATCCTTAGCCTAAAACCTGAAGATCATCAGTAGGCGCTGGCTCTGGACTGTTCACGGAGGTTCACAGGCCCAATATAAGGTTAAGGAACTTGAATTGTCCTACGTTGCCGAGCACCAGTCGGGCGCTGTTAATTCTGAAATTCTTGTTAACATAGACCATTGTGCCCAAGAAGATTGTCCCCGCACATCACCACTGCTTTTCAAGTCGCCTCAATCTAGCGGCAGAACGGTCCGAAGACGTGATTTCCAACACTCTCACGCTGCCGTGGGTTTGCCGAATAAGTGTCGCAAGATTTGAGCTTGCCGAGTTAGTGTCGGAAAATTTGAGTTAGCCGAGTCCGGGTCGGAAAACTCAACTTGCGAATCTAAGTGTCGCAACTTTTACTGTTGCCAATAAAAGTGCCGGCGAATCTCTCGATGCCTTGAATGCATCTGTCGGCCATTCAAGTCGAGCAAATAAAAGTGTCGAGAGTTTTAATTTGCGAATGAAAGTGTCGGAAAATAGTCCCTTTTTGCGACAGATGTATTCGGCCTCTTAATGCTCTAAAAGTGTCGGGAAAATCAATTTTGGGCTCAATAAGTGTCGGAAAACTAGCAAGTGTGTGGATTTATTAAAAGTGCACTTTGACCCTCATACGCCACGGTCACATATCATATGCACTTCGATTAAAGAATTGGAATGGGTTCCACACGGAAGGTTGTATTGTTTCTAACCACTTGGCACTCTTTGGAAATATTTCTTCCCCCGCGCGGTTGAAACTCATGGAACAAACGTAAGAATGCTTCAACGGTGGGAAGGGCTGCGGAGTCCATATGCGTCCACAGCGACGTGAACTTCCATTTGGCGGCTGCATTTTGATGTTTGATGGTCTTATTTAACGGCGGAGACTGGTCCTGGGAGAAACAGGATCAAAAGCGTCCACATCGTATGCATAGCAGCTCGCCGAGGCGCTGAAGCGAAACTGATACTAGAGTCCAAGTGAAGTTTGGGTACGACGAGGAATTATTGGAAGACAACCACGACAACGAGGAAAACATTTAACGACGATGTTCAAGGTCGTCCGACGTCGGTGTTCTCCGTCGTGATTTCAAGGCCGAAACGTTGCAGTCTTTTCTGTAGGGCCCCCGAGGCCCATCTCGCGAATCAGTCTTTGCAGGTTGAATGACACCAGACAGGAATTGCTCACCACTTCCATTCCGACGGAGAAAGTCATACTGAATCGCAAACGAACCCACACTGCTGCATTCTCGTTCATCTTTACAGGAGACCAAGTACTGGAAATCATTGCAGGGACCAAAATCGCCGGGAAAAAAGACATTGTACTCGAAGCTGTTGTATATAGTTGTCAAAAGAAAACAAGCATACTTATCAACGAACGCACCTGGTCTCGAACGGCCCGTGTCGGACCTCGTCGGACAAGACCTCACCTACTCTGCTGCTGCATACAGAGAATTCCCAAATGGAGCTATAATTTAGCGCATGATTAGTTAGCTCACGACGGCCAAAGGCCAGCTCCACTGCATTCCCAATTGTGAATCATTCAAAGTACGGAGGATCGCGAAGAACAATAAGCGATGATGAAGAGGGGATGATGATAATTTTCGTGGATCATCTACATGTTTTCTTTTCGTTCGATTTTACTTAAATGCTGTTGGCCGTTATAATTAGTTCGGATACAACAGCAGGCAGGTAAGCCACTGCTTACTTGGAACTGGGTATCCGCCGCACATCCTTCCGTCTGGGAGGAAAGGAAGAGTCAGAGAAGAGAGATGTGAGAATTAAGACGTCCTCGCCTGATTATTCCGACTCGTCGTCAGTGTCTACTTCTTGCGCGTCGGACTCGTCACCAGATTCCGAAGAATCAGACTCTCCACCAGATTTCGAAGTCGACTCTCCACCAGAGTCCGAAGATTCAGAATGTTCGCTCTCGTTCGACGACGCCTCGTCCCAATCTCCAAGTTCTTCGTCAACATTCGAGGCCTCTAGGCCGAGGTCTGTTGACAGAGGATCCAGAATGCGAATCGTGAGGGGTTGGCGCCGAGTAGAACTGGAAACGACGGAGGGCAATACTGGTGGAGGGGCAGTGCGGGGAATCCTATGTAAATCTCCTGAGGGCTGGAACCCCAGTGAAATAACAAGGATTGGAGGGCCGCGATAGGGTCTAAAAGAGAGTCCTCCTCGATATGCAGCCTTTGAAGTGCTGGAAGTGTCAAGACGCTGAGCGGATTCAAAAGTGGGCGATTTAGCCAACGTTGAAATTGAGCCCGACCGCGCAGTTTCAGATGTTTTAGGCGAGCCAGTGTTACATTTCTTCAAGGGCACCATAAGCATCAGAGCACTGGTCAGAGTCAGGTCAGAGTAGCTGGCCTACCTCGGTGTATCACCTTCCCCAAGTCGAGAGAAGGTGAGATCAGAGTGAACAAGGTTGGATGCAAGGACCAACTTATAGTATCCGAAGGCATTGGTTGATTTCAATGTGCTTAATGACGAGCACCGTTAGCTGGGACCGAGGAGGCATGTCGAGGAGAATGTCCTTGAAGCTGCCGATCGCTACCCGGCGCCTGTCTACCTCAAGGTGATATACTTACGGACGTAACGAACGATGTGCGGGGACCCACATGGACAAATCCAAAGACAGCACACAGCAAGACACAGCACCACACCCGCCCTTCCTTCCGGGGTAGGCTGCTTATATATATATATATATATACCGGTCGATCCGACTGTTGACTCGAAATTATAATTCGAACCAACGGCTCTCTCCTCTAATCTTATTGTCTATGCAAAAATCTCGGCTACATGCCCCTCGGGCTCGGGATACGCTGTTACCGCCGGTGAAAAAACCACCCCTGAGTGTACTTGCGCTCTTCAAACTACTTACCAAATCCGTCTCTTGACTCGTACTCGACCCTGCTCGCCAACGCTGCATGCCAAGTCCTCGAGCGCGCTGATCCTCCGATACCGCCTCGAGCTTCATGGAACGTCGGACGTAACGAACGAACGAATGATGTACGCGGACCCACATGTACAAATCCAAATCTCGGGAATTCGCGTCGTTTATGCGCGTATCTAGCACGTACCTCCCCGTTCCCATCCGACCCGACGCGTCTGATGGCTTCGGAAGAAAGATATGTACGCGTACCGAGGCGCGGGCTCGGGGATCTACGTTCAAGACGCCCGTCCTCCGCGCTGGCCCCTGTATCCACGGCGCAATGTAATATTCCTGGCACATGTAACTGCAAGCAAATTCCCACCCCCACCTCACACAGAAGCCCACCGAGTCGAGTCAACAAATCACAAATGCACAATCAGAAAATCAAAAACGTGTTTCGTTCATAACACGTACTTGTGTGGACCCACAGCCCACAACCATGGCCGCATTGTCCTGCCTGCAAGCGATGCGTACAGGATCTCACATACGTGACGGAGCACCCGCTATTGTCCGCCCAATCGAGATAACCAGGTCCTCGTGTCTTGCGTGCCGGTGGAAGGGAAGTGGAAGTGGACCCACAACACAACCCTCGAATCCAGAGTTCGGCGAGATCAAATTGAATCTCAGTGTGGCCACATTGTCGGCTTGAATAGGGAACGCGAAGCGAATTGGGGTTCCTCCCCTCCCTTCCTGCTCGAGGCGTCATTGTTCGACCGTGACTGTTGTACGAAATCTGGGCTGACTATTCGATATATATATTGGGGTTCCTTCGAAGATTTTATTGTTCGACGGTTGTAGGAAATCCGATACAGTATCGGCATCGATGCGCCACACTCCGAACATAGGGCCTCCTACTTATACGACGGCATACAACGGTGTTCAAACCGCCCGTCGCATATGTACAATCACAACCGCCGGGCTGTTGGCCAGACTACTTATAAGACCAACGGCGTTGTGTGCGGCCACCCAAATGCGAACACCGTCGATTCGCGACTCACGCGTGGCCACACTAGTACTGGGATCAGAATTATTTCAACACTCCAACCGTACGCATATATACAACGGCGTTCAAACCACCCCCCTCTCGCACAATCGCAACCCCCGAGGATTTGCTCAGGGTTGTTGGCCACACCAACTTATAAGATCAACGGCGCCGTGTGCAATATCCTGAACGCCGTCGATACGCGACGCGACGCGTGGCCAGGTTATCTCAACAGGCTCACCTCTTCGATCGCCACACTAGAAAACTAAAGACACAGTCCAATTTCTTCTTTTTCGAACCCTGCGACGCGTCCCGGCGATCTGCGGCGCCTTCCGGCATCTACGTACGTTGGCTCAAGAGATATATCGGTTCGACGGCTGGCCACGATATTTATGTATGGACGTTCGAAATTGCAATCGATGCCAGTGCGCCACACTCCGAACGTAGGGCCTCTACGCATTCAAACCGCCCTTCACATAATCGCAACCGCCGGGTTGTTGGCCACACTACTTATCAACGGTAAGTGGAATATCCCGAACGCGAACACCGTTGATACTGTACTATTACGACCAATGGTTCAGGTGACGGGTGACGGGGGGTCGTGAACTGAACCAATTCGGCATGGGTGACGGTGACATTTCGATTTTTGGCGTGAAATAGGGGCGAAAACTGTCAAAAATTCTCGGCCGGAGGCGGCCGTCCGTGGGAATATCTGGTGATTGCTGATCAATGAACCTTGATCCCAGTGAACCTTTGAGGTGACGGGTGACATGGCATGAACCTTTGGTCGTAATAGTACAGTACACAACTCGCCACACTAGAATTGAACCCCGCGCCGCGTTGAAACGGTGCACTGGGGTGCAGCCGTGAAATCAACCAGAAGTGAAGCACTAACGAGCGCAGCGAGTATAACTCAAACTAACACCCTAACTCCAAAATCTAATCAACTCACAACTCCAATCTCAATACTCGTGTGTGTGTGTGTGTGCGGGGTAGTAGGGTACGTATCACCCTTCAAGATGGTTGGTTTTCAGCGATAAGACCAGCGGTTGGCTTTAGCTTTCACGGTAGGATATTTTTATCTCGCAAAGGTGTTTCCCGTAGGACTCGAACTTCGACCTATAGGCAACTCGTCTGAGAGAAAGTCCAGAAGTGTACCGTACAATGCTACGGTGAGTATTCCGGCCACAGAACAGTCTACCGTAGACCGAAAGGTCGAGGTTTTCCTTAATTCCCTGGTAGAGTTATTGTCAGAGCAAAGCTCGATGACTGCGGCAGAGAGCAACAGCTCAATCTACGGCTAACACTACTGGACAGCGAGGTTTCCAACGGGCAGCCGGACTGGCTAGGCCCCTGCACTTATGTTGGTCTTACGGTCGGTGTTCGCGGGACGTACACGCCTCAAATCCAATCTAATTGCAGATATCAAATCTTTTCTTATCTCTTTCTGAGTGCACTATATTCCTGCCACAAAGTGGGGGGAGTAGTCTACTGGCGTACATTGGTGTAGGTAGCTATTATTTATACAAACGGTAGGGGCAACAAGGAGATAACCGGAACTGAAACGGAATGGCGTGATATGTCGTGATTGTTGTTACGGGCGGCCTCATGGTTAGCGGCCCAATGGCGAGTCGAGCATTCTCAACCGTGGGTGCCTTTAACCGCTTACCGTAGGTCCGCAATCATATCATTCGGTCTGGACCAGATTGCTCTTACGGCTAGCAGTTACCTTCACCGCTTCTACCGTCAGAGCTCTCTACGGTAGACCGTTTTTCTTACTGGAGTATATCTTCTCCATTTCTTATCTCAAGCGGTCCCTGTTGAATGGCTTACCGCTGGTCCAAGACCTACGGTAGACCATTCTTACAGGAAGGTTCATCTCCCGCTGAAACGACCAACCATTGGCTTCCCGTTGTTCCGGTTGCTACGGCTTAGCCGTCTAGCGATTTCTTATCAAACGGTCCAGCCGGCTCCTACCGTAGGAGGCAGCCCAACCGTAAGAGGTTTTCTTGCCGTAGAGACCCATTATCTTGTATCTTGTCTTATTGGACTCTTACCGTTGAAATAGTTCAACGGTAGAAGTCTTCTCATAAGTCCTTCCTGTACGTGAGTCCTTACCGTAGAGTAGCACAGCCACGGCTAACCGTAGACCGAGTTGGCTATAAATAGACCAACCGGCGGCTAGCTCTAAGGTGGTCCAACCGTAAGAGGTTCTGCCCGTAGGACTCCCGTTATATCTCTGCCTGAAACTAGTCTTACCGTTGGACTGCTCCAACGGTAGGAGACCTTTCCTTCTGAGTTCATACCGCGGGCTGGCTTCTACCGCTTGAGTTGCACAGCCACCAACAACCAGCCGGTAGACCAGGTTTCTATAAATAACCTGGCCGGCTGCCGGTGCTTACGGTCAGAACTTGTCAATGTTGGCCACCGGCTGGAGGTTCTCCAGCCGTATGGTAGGAGTTCGAAGAACAACTCCTTTATCTTTAATGAGGCTGCTTGTAGCGCTCAGCCGCTAAGACCGTAGTTCCTCTTGTTCACCTCGGTACTCAAAGAGTCTGGCGGTAAACCAACTCCCGGAGCCCAGCGGTAGACCGTAAGGCTGAACTAAGACACCCGTTAAAGGTTCTCGGTTGGGCCACAAGGTACTTGTTAATAGCTGGCTTTCGACCGTAAACGGTGTAGAATACCGTCCCGAGGAGAACGTATTCCCTCTAATCTAGTCTCACTTCGCCTAAGTATAGGTCGGAAATCGAAGAAAACTTGGTAGTTTTCATGCGTGTTTAGGTACACGCCCTATCAGCGTCCCGGCGATCTGCGGCGCCGTACGTTGGCCACACTTGGATCAAGATATCGCCTCAACAGGCTGGCCATGATATTTATATATGGACATTTGAAATTGCAATCGAACCCCGCGCCGCTGGGTTCCTTTATTTGCAAACGTGCGACATCATCAAAAGTGCGCGAAAGTTACTAGGGGCCTAGAACCCCCTCGTAACCCTCACAAGACGGCGCAAGGGTCGACAACCCTTTGTACACCCTCACAAGGGTCTAAGAAGGATGACACCAAACTGAGAAGGTCCCGCAAGGGTACGCGAGCCTAGTCAGGGTTGCGCCACCTTGTGCCCCCTTGCGAGGCCTTTCCGCCCATGCAACACTACTCCCAGCCTCGCCCCATATTCCAGACAACTCAGCACACATTCAAATAACCAGAAGCAGTTTATTCACGGCGACTAAGTAAAATACAGGGGCGGAAGAAGTGCAGTACTATAACCTGCCGTACAATATTAGAGCAGTGAATGTGAATGAACAAGTGGGAACTCACACATTCGAGGCGTGGGGGCCGGCAAAATAATACACTGAAGGGGGGCGGGGGGAGGGGAATTAGTCGTGGCAGATGGGGTTAAGTAAACGAACGCACATTTAAACTTCGGGTCATTTCAACTCCTGCACAGAGCAATGAGCGCAAGGATATTCAATGCAGGAAACACTCACTTGAAAGCAACCAAGAGTAATTAGTTTCTAATAAAATTTGTTAGCAAGGGTTAAGTTCGGCGATGAGAAAAACATACATCCGTTTCATCGATCGTCGGCTGGTCTATTGACGGGATTATGAATAATCGGAAGGCTCTGGCGAGGACGAAGGATGAAGAGACATACCTTTCAAGGAGAAACAATGTCCGTAAATCGCAAGTCAAAGCAGGTAAAGAGCGCAGAGTCTGACTGAGGAGAAAAGCAAGAAAATGGACCGAAAGCAGTGGGCAGAAAGATTGGTATCAGATTGTGTAGCAGCGAAAACGGAAAGGGTGTACAAATCAAGAAGATGCAGCTTTGCAGCAGTAAAATAAGATACAGCCTACGCAAAACACAGATATGAACGATATCAGAGCGCTAATCTGATCCACAAGGACGTAACTTACATTTGAGGGGCCCCTGAAGCTAATATCCGAGACTTGAGGAACAAGGAAACTTGTTGAAGGCAAAATCAAACAGTGTAACAGCGAAGAGGGAAACAGTACCAATTAGCCAGAACTGGAAGACGACTCGACTTGTGGCGGGTCGGATGGGGATGCGGTCGGCGCGTTGGTTAACATCAGGCCCTGCGTTCTTCCCGGAGATCTCCATGATCAGTAGCCTCAGAATATTGGCGAGAACAAAGACTTACACTCGAAGCTTCTAGTAGTCATATTTCCGGTCGCGTGGCCGCCAGTCTTCAGCGGAAAAGGTCCGTACTGAGAAAAGGGTATACTTTCATTAAAGCTCATGTAAGAAGTAAGAGCCTGTACGGCTGCCAGATACTGGCCAGATTCTGGACTTTGATAGGTACTGATTTCCTTATTGAGATATCAGATTATCCCGCGTGACATTGCTCATCATTCTGTGCTCACTGTCCCGCCGTTTTGTCGCTGCCCGCTTTTCCCTGCCGCCGCCCACCTCCCACGTCGTGGACCTGTTTTACCACTGAATCTTGGAAGATGGGATGATATCTATGTTACGGATGCCATGTTTTATCAATGTTTTATGGCCTGTACAGGAAGGCCAGAATATTTTGAGACCTTCATGTCAACGTCGTCGTTGTCGAGGACGACGAGCGGGCGGTATTGATGATACATCATGGGTGTGACTGATATTACGGTGCAGTGATGGAGAAAATACTGGGTTACTTAAAAAGGAAGATACTGCCCATCAAAGTTCCAGTATCTGGCAGCCGTACGGGCTCTAAACGAAAGCGCGGAAAGACATATATACAAGCACGCGGAGAAGAGTGTCCCCGCGAATTAGTCCCTGTTCGAGGTCATTAGCGTTGTGAATTCGCGGGAGGAAGTGAGAGATGAAAGATCAGGACATTGGACAAGCTAATCAAGGCAGGTAACGTACTTGGGTGATAAGTAGCGTCGCAGGGTGCGGCTAAAGACATGTATGAGCACAGAAGATAAGGGTGTCCCAACGTACGGGGGTAGTACATCAGGAAACACCTCTTTTGGTAAAGAGGCCAGATTACCCCTAAAATAGGGAGAAAGAGGTCAGATTACCTTCATTAGGTTGGTTAGCTTTCTAGTGACGTTGGAAATAAATTAGTAGTAATCGGACCTAATTTAGCCATGATTAGCCAGAGCTTTCCGCCATTATGCTGGGCTTTCCTCGCGGTTTACTGTCGGACTGATGCTTTTGAATTGGAACCAAGTGTATTTATTCACATTACTACATACATATGTACGTTGGACCACGATATAAGCAGATACGCCCTACGACTGAAAAATGTCCCAATACGGCGTCCTGGGAAATAAAGAACATCTTCGATACCGATACACACAATTGGACAGAAGATCGAACCCGTAACCTGCACCAGTGAACCTAGAAGATGAGTGAAAGGCGGAAGCGCACCTAGAACCACGCCGGCTCCATTTGCTTGTAGGTGCAACATTCAGTCATCGGAGTTCGCGGCAAGTCAATGTGGAGGAGCCTTTCAACGTAGACAATTAGGATGGTCTTAGCCAGTGTGAAAGAATGCGACCTTACCTAGTCATCTGTCATTCAACGCCTCAGACTAAACAGTAGCAGGACTTATGGACATTAATTAGTAACCGGACGGAGGGACCGAAGGAGCGTTGATGGACGAGAACGGCAGGAAACATACCCTTGAGTCTGTGACGACGGAACCATGTGGAAGACAAAAATCCATTCACAATTGTGGGGTTTAGAGTGAATGCGGAAGGTAGTGGCGCAGCGCGGGATCTAGAAATCGAGTGTCAAGAGGTAGCCGGGGCCATAACTGCCCTTCATAGGAACTTGTGAACAGTTGGTGAGCTTGGATCTACCGGAACATATCAATGAAGACATACCACTCACCCGAGCAGCGGGGGGATCTTGTGGAAACCTACAAGGGAAAGATACATAGCTGGACATCGAAGCAAACACAAGAGTACATACGGAGATTGTTACACCCAAAAAAGCATCTGCCTTCTTGCCGCAGACCTAGAACAGTTTCGGGTATAATTCTCAATGCGGCGTCACCAATTAGGGACAAAAACACACCAGCAGTCCCACCGGCAGTCCCACCCTCCCATCTAGAGACACTCCGCCACGCCTAGGACGACATTACGAATGTTTTCAAAGTAGTCTAAAAAGGAAGTTCAGTATTCACTCGTCGAACGCAAAGCAGCGGTGAATCATCAAGACAAAGAGAAGCCAGGGAAGGGGGAAGAGCTTTGAGCTGCGGGGTTTGGGGAGGGATGTGGCAACATCGATCTGCAAGGCGACCAAAGAAAGGTAGGTGAGAGGCAGCCAGCTGTGAGCCAGGAAGAGAGTGCGTACCTCATTGTTGGACAATTGCATGAAGGCTTGAGAGGGCGAAGACACTTTTATGATCTCCTCACAGGCCGCAGGATGATGAGTAAGATGCTAGTAGGAAAAATCATGTTACGCACCGCCGACGACGGAAAACAACTCCAGAGGCCGTCACATTGAGTCTATGCAGCCGCATAGCTAAAGGAGAGAGGCTGTAGAAGCCTTAGATATGGTGAGTTGGCGACGAGAGGGAGAGCGACATGGGGGAAAAGACGAAGAGTTGTTGACGTGTGTTGTCGTTGTGAGCTATCACTTTGTGATTAGCTCTAGACGCCCTGCCACGGAGAACAAAAGCGCCTTTCAGGGCGACGGCTCGAAGGACGGCCACTGGCGCACTTGCACGGGAAATCATTGATGGAAATCACTTGGCGCACTTTTGAAGCCTGACGGCTAAATCACGGGCGCACTTTTGGAACTTGTAGCCTAGGTCACTGGCGCGCTTCGGGAAGTTGCAGGCGCACTTACTCGCGGGGCATTCAAAACACACTTTGGGAAATTAATGACGCACCGTGAACTTGCGCA
>JARKIB010000929.1:0-13535 GCA_029378385.1 Mycena metata
ATTCCACGCGGTGCTCGCCCAAGACTGCGAGAGGAGCAGGCGCAGGCGCAGGCGCGGGTGCAGGTGCGGGTGCGGCTGCGGGTGCAGGTGCAGGAGCGGGTGCAGGAGCGGGCGTGGGTGCAGGAGTGGGCGCGGGTGCAGGAGCGGGCGTTACAGGCAAAGGAAAGGGGAGAAACCTGGGGCGGGCCAGTGGTATGATCTGCCCGCCCATGATCTCGTCGTCGTCCTCATCATTCGGCGTCAGTGGCGGCGGCCGCATTACCGAGTGTCCCACACGAATCAATTTTTCCCCAACCACGCTGAGCCCTGGCCCTGTACTCGTCGACGCTGACGCGGACGTTGACACGGATGTTGACGCGAGTGCCGATGCTGTGGTGTCATGTACATTGAGGCCGAGCGATTCTGTATAATCATCTTTAGTCCGCAAACCAAAAGGGAAGGCAGAAGAGAAAGACTGACCTAGATGCGCCGCGTGAACAAACCTACCATACGCCGGCAGCATTGCCGCATAACCGGCAGGATCCCATTTCGCCCAGTCCAGACCCCCCACGGTGCCAGCATTCGCCCTGCGATTCCTGTCAACGACCCAATGATAAAAGGACCAACACGGGACGTACGTTGTGAAATCAAGCTGCTTGTCGTTTATGCGCGCCGCCACCAGGTTCAGTGTATACCCAGTGTACAATTGGATTCCGTTGAGTAAGGGCGATACTATTGACATGAAATTGTCTTGGCATCTGTACGCCGATTCGCGTTAGCTCGATGCTTTCCACTAGAGAGGCAACATAAACTCACTCCTGCTGTACCGCGGGATCGATACTCGGCAACCCCTCTTTGGCGTCCTTGTACTTGTCCATCGCCGCCTCGAATGCGGTGTCACTCTCATCGGTGATGCGCTGCTTCACCTCCTGGCTCTCTGCCGCCAGCATGTCGCGCGCGATCTCGCAGCGCAACGCCAGATGCTGCTTGGCTGGCGTGTCTCCACACTCGTCCTTGAACCGATGCGCCACGCCCGCCTTGAAGTCTCGATGCTGAAGGTGAAATTGATAGTCAGTGGTCCGCTTTGGCGCGTGCCCAGCGTTTTGAGGTGTGCGAAGTACGGATTTGCGTAGATCCCCATCGTCCCGGGGCGCTGCCGATTGAACCACCGTTTAAGCTTCTGCAGCTTGAAGTGTAAGTACTGCGACGCGCCAGCGCAAAATAAACACTCACTCCCTTAAGCTCCGTCTGAACTTTACTCTTGCGGGCTTTTTCTTGGTCAGAGAGACCCGCATCGCGTGCCTTGAATGCGGCCTTAGTAGCTTCTGGGGACGGCCAACAGGTCGGGGGAGGGTCTTCATTCAAGGCTAAGGTCCAGTGGAAGTGCGGCCAATACGAATGGAAAAATTCAGGCCAGAATTCAGTGATCAACAATTTTTGTTTCGAGTGTTTGGCGTAGTTGTCCAGATGTGCCAAGAGAAATTCCATGCGCGCGCCTTGGAAGTCGCTGGGCGTACCACGCTTTCATGGGGCATTACTTCTGACACTCGTGGTGGTGGGAGTTTGTGACGCGGCTCCTTTTGTCGACATCACCGTCGCTTAACGCAGTGAGAGAAAACTCTTGTTTGGTTGCCTTGCTTTCGCCCTTGGTGAGACACAAGGCCTGGACTGGCCCACCCGATATTTTCCGACCCCCCGGGTAGCTCCGTACAATAGACGCAATATAAACTTGCTCGCTCAAGTTCCCACGGAATTACACGAAAAGTAACATGTATTAACAAATTAAGGTAAGTGAGGTACATGAATATGAAGTCAAGATATAGTGAGCCTAGTATGCAGTCAAGATGTAGATAGCCAACCCAAGAAAACCAACGACAACAGATATAGTGCTACAGCCAAGATATCGGTATAAACAGAACAGGCAAGAAGCAAAGAAACAACGATGACAGCGATGGTGATACAGAGTGGTCTATAGTGAGCAAGAGGATACGCGGTGTAGAATGTGTGTGTGGTCCGATGGAGTCCGTTCAAGAAAGATCGCAAATGAAAAGAGAAAAAAAACTGCCCTTCAGTCCTCCCCGTCGAAGGGCTGCTGGGTAATCCAAGCCTCCATTTTGGCCACGTTCGACGACACCATGATTTTGGAGTCGGTGAGCCCGAGGAGGTGAGCAGTGTGCTGCGCCGACGTCAACGACGGATAGAATATGCCGACGCCACGTATCCCGTACATGCGGGCGGGGGCATCGGGCTCGGGGGGAGATGCGGGAGCAGGCGCGAGAGGGCCGCTGGGGGTCACCAGTACGGACGCGCGGTAGGTTGTCGGGGTGGCTGAAGGTGAAGGCAAAGGCGTAAGATCCTCAGCCCCAGCCCCAGCCCCGGCGACAAGCTTGGCGGCGCGCGCGCAACCCGCTGGTGTCAGCTGGATGCGCGTCGCGGGAGTAACGCGCGCGCGAGGAGGAGTCGTCCCGAGCTCCGGCGACTCTTCTTTTTTGATGGGGCCGGCGGAAGACGAAGTAGACGCGGACAACGACGACGTGGTGGACACAGACGAGGCGCTCGATGACGAACCGGAAGACGAGGAGGAGATTGGAATCATGGGCACCGAGGAAGTCGAGATGGACGGCAAATTGAAGGGGGATGGCACGGCCGTAGGAGCAATGCGGGCGGCGGCCAGCAACGAAGGGCCAGCAACGGGCGCTGGGTTGGTGGACGAGAGGGCAGGGAAGAAGTCGTCGATGCGCGGGACGATAACACAAGGAAAGAGGCGGGTGCACGACTGCGGGCCCGGCTGCAGCGAAGGATGGGGATTCAAGGTGATGGTGACCGGCTCGAAAGGTGGGCATCAGTGCGTGTGGAATTCGGCGCACTTCAGGCCCCACCAGAATTCCATCTCTGCCCACGTTTTGAAAGACTTCATGCAAAAGTCGATGTAGCCGTCGACCTGGTCCCGGGCTATCCAACTTAGAGAGGAGTTAGCGTCGTATATTGGAGGAGGTGCAAAGACGGCACAGAACTTACCTATTCGTAAAGACACCAGTCACTCGCCCTCTCACGACCGCATAGTAGACGCACCCCGAGGGCTTGTCGTGGGCAGCACGATCGGTGTGTCCGGGGCCGGCGTGGAAGGGGGGAACGCAAGGCATTTTTACGAAGAGTGGGATGGTCGGGGACGAGGGAAAGCAGAGAGGGTAGAGAGCAAAAGCTGAGAAGATGGAGGTGGGAGACAAAAGGGAAACGGATGCGCTGGTATTCGGTTTGCTGGAATATGTACGCCTCGGACGGTACGTGCAACTGGGCAACTTGTGAGGTAAAATTTACATGTAAGAGGGCGGCCTGGACGCGTCCCGACCGTTACTGACCTTCCATTGCATTCTACCGGCTTTGTTGAGGGTCTAGGGTTTCGGTTTGTTGAGTTTGTTGAGGTAAGACCAAGGTAAGAGCTGGCGTAAAAGCTGGGCTAAGTTCCACACTGCCAGCAAGACGTCTGGCAGTCAAACTCTCGCGTCGATTCCCGTTGTCTATCCACCAGCTACAAAGACATGAGAATGGGCAAAGAACAGGATAAAAGCAAAGCGCGGTCGAAGACAGAGGGAGAGTGAGTGTTTCCTCTTTTGGCCTGCTTACCAATTTCTGACAGATATCCCTCATTCTCCGCAAGACTCGACAAAGGCGAAGACTATGTATCTATGGACGAATATCTCGCCTACCATCCCTACCTGAAGCCCGGCTGGAGGTACCCCTTTGACTACCGCTCAGACTGCTGGGAACCCGGCAAGGCCTTTGCCTCGTACAAGATGCTCAACGACGTCTTCACCAATTACCTTCTTCGCGTCCCCTCCATCTGCCGACACAACGATCCACCATGCCAGGTTTTGTGGCTGCACAAGGAGGGATGTGATGGCTGTGAGGACTGTGTGGTGCAGATCGAGCCCGGGTCGATCCACGGTGAGACGGTCGAAGGAGAATGGGCCGCTCTCAACCCTATGCCGCAAGCACAAGTCATGGGCCCAGCGCATCGAGTGTCGCTCTTCATTGACTTGGACAAGGTCAAGGTGCGTCTCTTTTTTTGTTTTGAATGAATACTCTCTCTCACCGCTATCCTCGTAGGCAAAACTCTAGTCTGCGGGGCGTGGGTCGTAAATGTACGCGACTGGACGTATTCTTGAATAATGTATATTGTGGTTTTGTGTTTCCTTTGCTTTGTGTGTGGGCCGAGTGCTCAGGAAAGTTGTCAAGAAAAATGTTAAGAGCCGCGAGTACAATTCGTAGAGTACTACTAAAGCTCGTTCAGCCGCCCATTCAGCCAATACTGGTCTTCGTCTGAGTCCTTGTCGTCGCAAACGGCTTGGATCGATGGCGGTGGGGCTTGGATCGAGGGTGTTGGGTCTTCGTACTTGCGCTGGATATAACTATGCACCCCATGCTTGTAAATGTACGCGCGCTTGCGCACCTTGCGCTGCTTGTCCGCCAGTAGTTCCCGATTTCTGTATGAACAATCAGGGTGCGGAATGTAAAGAATGAGGGCCGGGCAACGCACTTGGCGCTGAAACGGGTGCTCGGGGAACAGACCAGAATGCTAAACTAATGCTAAAACTTGACAAGCAAGATGCTTTGCTGCTTAAACCAAATCCGTGGATAAGGCCTTCACAACTAACAACTACTAACCAAAACTAACACCAAAACACCCCTTTCAAGGTCTATCGCCGACGAGTAAAGATGCTTGTCCAAGATTACACGAATGTACTTCCAAGGACGAGGACCAAGTACCGAGATGGCTTAAGTAGTCTTTTTATGAATTGCGCTGGTTAAGCGTGAAAACACCGTTTGTTCGCCTCGTCAAGTGCAGAACCAATGTCCTGAACGCCTGAGTTGACTTGTAGATATTACAGCTTTCTCAGCTTCGATTGCGATTCTCTTTTAAGTAACCAATTCGGACAAAGTCCCACTTCGTGCACAATAAATCCTGTGTTCTCTCGTCGTTTAACTTTGTCTGGAGCCCGTTGTATAGTATCACTTTGTCTGGAACCCGTTGTATAGTATCACTTTGTCTGGTAACCACAATTCCGTAACTCGGTCCGTTTGGTTTAAGGGTTTCGCAAATCAATGCCGGTCAACTTGTTATATTCGAGCTACTCCGTGGAGGTAGTCTTAGCGAAACAAGCCCTAGTCTCCCTTGGTGCGCGGGCGCTGGTAGCTGCCGGCTCTCTTGGGGGAGATTTCGTGCTGTCCTACTAAACTATGCCTCCCTTATATACATTTCCTACATACTAGTTACATACACGCTATTATCATGCGGCGGTTATTATCCGAGATTTAGTCGGTCCATTACAGTCATTCTATTCAGTCGGAAAGCTATCCGACTCCTTTGTTGCATTTAAAAGCGGACCAAGGTTTCACTTGGTGCCTAAGTCGATCGATCACTTAGTAAGTCGTTTTGTACCACCTCGCACTCGAGGTGACCGTTTATCCCTTTAGCAAGGATCCCTTGGTTGAACTCAGCCATTAAATAGCTCTCTGTAGACACCAATATGTTTGTGGTTCTGAACATGTAGTTCACATCATCAATAGCAACCCTGTTTTAGGAAGTTACTGATCGGTTCCTTGGCAGGCCGGCCAAGTCGGACATCCGGCACAGTGCTTAACCGCCATTGAGTTAAGCACTGCGGCAGATCAGGTGACCAGGCGCGTCGCGTTAAAGTGAACAAGCAAAACACAACATTTCGAGAAGTCGGCTTAAGGTAGGTTCTCCCTTTAGCCCAATATTAGACAGAGTGGATATGTACTAATCCCTTGATCAATTAGACCCTGTGGTGGCTTCTGAACCATTATCCAGCCATGCCTAAGTCATGCTCGACGTCAAACTCCTTAAGCAGTATGTGAATATTCTGCTTAAGCGGGTCGCGCACGAACTGTGATTACCACAGTAAGTCCTTTAACTAACCGTGCAGGATGACACGTTAGTCCTTGTTTAGGCTATGTGCGTGCATTAAATTGGTAAAACGACGCGATTTCTGCGTGTTCCAATACACGGCTTATCATCTCCCCCAATTTTTAAATCTTGACTGTCCCCAGTCAACCAGTTTCTCTTGTCTAAGCAAATTTTGCCTTTGACTGACTTCTCCAATTTTTATTATTCAAGTTCACCCCAATGGTCTTATTTTATCAGAGGCCAATTTATGTTGTGCAATGCTGGTGACAGCACCCAATTTTCAAGTGATTTTCACTTAAGCAGGACTGTAGTAGCCCTCCATAATTTATTCGGATGCCCTCAGGACACCCCAGTATTTATCCAGTAAAGGACACACGCGACTTGGACGTGTCCAGGTTACGCGTCTCACCACGTGCGGTCGAGACTCGGTCTTGTCCGAGGTTCCGCCACCCGCGGATGCAAATAGCCGCTTAAACGTAATTTGATCGAGGAGCCGGAGTTAGCGGTTTCCGCCCGATTAAGGTAGTTTAAGCCCCTGTCCCGTGAGTCCTTTAAATTCTCCTCTGAATTTGCTCTCCGGTGACACCCAACTCGAAATTTTCAGAGTCCTTGGAAGGCTCTTAATCGCGAAAACTCGACACCCGCTTAGCGATATTTTTGGTTCTCCGTGCTATTTTGGTATGTTTTTAGCTTTGGAGAACCTCTCGCTTATGCCTGCGGTGCCTAGCTGCGCCAATGCTTCAAAAGCAGGGAGGGCTCAGCGGGATTTCTCCCACACCCCCCATTTCTCTCTCTCCTACCACCACCAGCGACGTGTTTTTCTCTACCCCGTTCTCTCTCTCTCCGTCGTTCCCTATGTCGACCCCCCGTTCCAAAACAACGCCCAAGCGCAAGCCCGAGGCGTCGACTGGCACGTCGACCGCCACAGCACTGACTTCCACGTCGGCTGCTCCCGCCTCGACTCCCATGTCGGGTGCTCACGCCGTTTGGGGTCCCTTCAACCACCACTCGGTCGCGGACCTCTCCCAGTTCTTGCTCGAACCACCAACTATCGCCAAGACTGACGAGTCCACACTCCGGAAGGCCCTCCACCAAGCGATCCCCGCTCTGGTAAGTCCTTTTCCACCCGTGCCACTTAAGTTTTCAGCTAACGACACCTTGTCTAGCTCTATTGGAAGGAGAACTTCGGCGGTCTCAACCTCCCGAAGACGTTCCTCCGCTTCATCCAACCTCTCGGCTGGATCTATCGCAAGCTCAAGGTGGTCCCGGTTGGCTGGTTGGAGTTCTTGCCACCCTTGGTACGTCTTGCCCCTTTTTACTCGCTTTAGCGATCGTTCGCTTAAGTCCTTTGCAGAACGACACGCTCGAGTATCTCCCTGCCAATTTCGAAATCCCTTTCGTTCCACCGCCCGTCCTCTCCGAGCCTCCTGCTCTCAGCAAAGGTGTCAAGATGTGGAACGTCGAGAAGGGCGAATTCGTCAAACCCGCGCCACCGCCTGATCCCAACTCGAAGGCGGGCTTAACCGCCGCCAAGCTCAAGGCCGAGGGCGAGGACGCCAAGAAGAAACTCCGCGCTTCCGCGCCGGGGTCCTCCAAGCCTACGCCCGCTGCTTCCAAGTCGGTTCCGCGTCGTCCTGGTCCTGGTGACTATGCACCGGGAGCAGACGAAACGCCGGAGCGCTCTCCTTCCCCAACGCCTGTCCAAGGCAAGGGCAAGGGCAAGGCCAAAGCCGAGGCGCCTCCCGCCAAGCGTACCACCCGCTCGGTCGATGGCACCGCGCCGCTTAAACGTCCCCACAGTCCAGACGCGCCACCAGCTAAGCCCAAGGTGCGCCCTTTCTCTTTTGTTTATTTCTTAGACCTTAAGCCTAATAATTCGCCAGGGAGTTAAGGCCGAAGGTACCCCTGCACCCTCTGCCAGCAAGAAGCCTCGCGGGGCTCCAGCGCCGCCCGTAAGCATTCTTACTCCCCTTCTATCCCTAACCTAACCCTTCGTTTGCTTAGAACGAGTTCGTCAAGGTCACCCACATGCCCCCGCGCGCGCGAGGTGACCCAGCGTCCAAAGCAAAATACGATTGGGAGGTCGACGAGGGCGAGATCGTCTCCGCACTCGCCGACGCCGTTAAGAAACTCAACGTGGACAAGCCGCCCCTCAGTGGTAAGTTATCCCACTTAAGGTTTTCCATGTACTGACGTTCTCTGTAGCCGAGGTGGACTCGTCCGCCGCCAACGTGGACGTCAATCTTAAGCCCTCCACCAAGAGAGGTATCTTGTGGATGATCCGCCAGCGCAGGGGCAAGCCCTTCGCGCGCTTCTTTTCTCAAATCTCCCCGTTCTCCACAACTCGCCAGTCCCGCGCCAGGAAAGGCCACACCGAGCACGAGCCTAAGTTCCTCCCCATCCGCAAGGTTGAAGACCAGCTGGTCTTCGAGTGCGATTTCTCCGAGGCAGGCATCGTAAGTTCGCCGGCTTAAACCCCCTTTTTGCTTAAGCGACCCTTTTGGCTAAAACTTTGTTTTAGCCCCCTTCAGCGTGCATTATCTGCACCATTCTCCTCATCGACTGTACTCGCATCGGCTTCGGCTCTTCCTGCGTCCAATGCCAACTCCTGGACGCCCGTCTCTGCGATCATGCGAAGACCATCGAGGAGCTCATCATATTCCACGCGGAGATCGCACGGAACTACGCCCTTGCTTCCGATGGTGCGCTATCCGTGCTCACTTCCACGTCCCTGCTAATCAGCTCGTTTCCAGTCACCGAGGTGATCATCTACGAACTCGTTGCGTCCTGCAAGCGGGCCCAGACTGCTGCCGCGCTCTACCGCGAGGCGTCTGAGGACCTCCGCACGCGCTTCCGCTGGTTCGCCGCCCACATGTTCAAGTGCATCGACTACATGGGCACCGACAAGTTCTTCGAACGGTTCTCCCACACCGACGCCTCGCCGACCGTCCGCCACTACACCCAACTTCTCATCGACCAGTTCAACTGGGCCGAGCTTCCGAAGGAGGACCGCTCCGACCGCATCCCGTCGGGCTACACCAAAGCGGACGCCGACAAGTTCTTCGAATTGAACTTCGCCGCCCTCGACCTGGACGACTTCGAGGAGAACGACCCCGACGACAGGACCATCCCTTTCCATGTCGAATACGACTCCGCCGGCATTCCCTTCTGCTACCGCGACACCCACAAGTTCTCCCCGAAGAACGGACGTGTCGCCTATCCGCCTACTCCCGCCACCCTTCAAGACATTGCCAACGCCAAGTCTGACGAAGGCTCCGGTGAGGAGGAGGAGGAGGAGGTCGCTGCAGAGTCGGAGGAGGAGGAGGAAGCTGAGGTCGAGGACGTGACGATGGGTGCACCCGGTAGGTTCTCCCCTTAAGTCACCTTCCCTTTTGAGCTAAACCTCCCTTCCCAGACGACGAGACCGAGGAGGAGGCGCAGGAGGAGGAGCCGGAGGCTGGGCCCTCTACCGCTGCGGTAAAGTCCCCCGGCCGCCGTTCTCTTCTTAACCCGCCTAACTCCCCTCGACAGGTCAAGTCCAAGAAGCCGGCCGCCAAGAAGACCGCCCCCAAGAAGCGCACTGCCTCTCGTGGCCGCCGCTAGTCCTTGCCTGGTCTCTGTCCGCTCGCGCTCGTCTCTTTTTCTTCATTTTTATCGCAATATCTCGTACCGCCGCTCTCGTACTTACCCTTAGCCATTCTACGGTCACTTTAGATTATCTTTTCAGATATGTGAGTGCTCCATCGTAGTCTTAGCTTAGTATAGTACCGCTTTTTGTAATCACTCGTCTCTCGCGGCCTTAGGCCAACAAAATGTATATCGCCCCAACTTGGGCCAATTTTGCTTGATTCTTGACTTAGCGTGAATTAAGAATTCTCAAACCTGACTTAAGCCAGTTTGACGCTTAAGCAGGAGTCAACCGTGAGACACGGCAAGATTTTTGCCGTTATTGCCGAGCCTTGATCCGATCGATGATCGCCGACTCGGCCTCTTAATTTCTGCTGTACCAAGACCGACTTTAGGTAGCCAAGGGTCTGTGTCCAGCAGAAGTTCCACCAAGTGAACAAGGTCGAGGTAGTTTAGACACCCAAGCCATCAGTATCCCAGAGGCTGAGCTCCTTCATTCTTGAGGCTAAGGTTCCGCCTAAGACCTTAGAAGGGGTTTCAGCCGCTTTAGCCGAAACCTCCGCTTAAGTGGAGCAAGTACCACCTCAAACCCCCTTTATTTGCAGGCTATGCAAACCAGTACAACTCCTGGTTCAATTTCGAGTACTTAAACCAAGTGCCGCCGTCGCAAACCCTTAAGCATGACTTCCAAAGTTTCCTTTGTCGTCCGCCTGGAGGAGTTTGCCTCTTATATGCTCGAAGATATGAAGGTACGCCTTAAGCATCTCCCTTCACACCACCTTCTTGAACCATTTTCTAGCCCAAGAACGTTTGCAACCTGTGTGCAATCCGAGGTGAAGCTTGTACCTTCTTCGCCTGGGGCCGCTCGTGCGAGAGTTGCGAAGAACGCTTCTCCGCCGACTGCTGCTATCGAAACATCAATACTTGGGAAGAGTTCCGCCGTTCTGACGACTTTAATCCCAACGGTACGCGAGTTAATTGCTTAACCGCCTATATTTGCTTAAGTGACCTTCTGCCTTAAGCTGGGAAGTTCGGCCGCGACATCGTCCCAACGGACCGTCTGTTCGACTATATCCTCCCCGCGTTCCACCTTAACGGTAGTGTGTACGGTAAACGCCTGTTACTTCTTAAGGAGAAGTTGAACCTTATGACCAACTTGACGGAGGTCACCGATTTACATAACAAGTGGGCGGAGGAGGACTATGATTACACAGCCCTCTACTTCGTTCGTCGTCGGATGGAGGAGTTAAATGATGGACTTGGTTGCTTCACTTGGATCAACAAGTAGATCTAATTCAATAGATTCAATAGAGAGACTTTAGCACGAGAAACCGCGATTAGGAGGCTCCCATACTAGCTCTATTCAATATCATTTATCCGGTTAAGATGTCCGAGCTGCTTTTGCTTTTGGGCCCTGCCCGCTCTTTTATCCGTAACCCGCTTCCTCTCAGAGAGAAATGGCAGCTTAAGCTATCCCTTGATAGTCGTTGGTGTTTTAGGCGCGTCTGCACCAGGTACGTGGTTCGGCCAATCCCCTGCTAGATACCACCGGACTGAGCCCGGCTCAACTCGCAAGATCTTTGCTTTTTAGCATCGCAAACCCATCACAGGTTCGCCGCAGCCGAGCTACGCCCCGCCTTACAAAACTGTACATCCATCCAGGCAACTACAAGGTCTTACGACAGCTAGGCTAACGCCAGTTCCTTAAGCGCAGCTTTCTGGTTTGCCCATTCTCTGATCGGTGACTAGATTCACTTGTTACGGGAGTTGAGACAAATGTCTTAACCAACTCCTTGCCTTCTACCACCTCTATGGCGCTTTCAATTCGCCAAGAGCAGACCGTGTTTTTGCTGGAAGACCTAGTAGTGAGCTAGAGTCCCTTAAACCAGACTTTCATATCGTTAACCCATAGCTTGTACAGCCAGGGCTCCGTTGTTCAGAATGTATTCGCAGAGACAGGGAATGCTTCTTCCTGTCCTGGGGACGCGCCTGCGCTAGTTGCGACGATTGTCTGCACAATGACTGTTTCTTCCAGTCATACCAGGCATTCGTGTCCTATTTTGAAGCCAACGGCGTTCAGGATTCAGGTGTGTTTGCTTAAACCCCAGAGAGCTTAAGTCTAACTTTTTCACACCTCAGACCGTCGATTCGGTAGAGACTTGTTCCAAGTGGACAATCTCCAACCCCTATTCGAACAGACTTTTCTCGACCTCCGCGAAACTCACATCAGACGCCGTGTTAACCAATTCAAGGTTAAGCTGGACTGCATGTTCGATATAGACGCTCTGCACTTGCTCGAGGCACAGTGGGCCGATGAAGGATTCTCCGAGAGAGCTAAACAACTAATTGCTGCTCGTATCGAACGTTTGATTAGACATAGCAACCCTCCCGCCATAGGCGCTATAGTTTCTAGAGTCTTTTTCGACCGGTAGACAGTTCTACCTTAGTCCAATAATAGCTTCTATCCGAGACCAAGACATTTTGCCCCTGTCTAAGCTTAAGCGGCTATTTCGCTCAGAGCGAGTCATTCTCGCCCTCTATCTCCCACAACCATGTATGGTCCTGGAATTCGTTTCGTTAAGCTCCCACACCCTACTCCTCCGCTGTCGAGAGAAGTGCGTTCAATTATCTTTGACTTGATATTCGAACCCAAGGTGTGTCCTGCTTAAGCCAGAAACCTCTTATTCAGCTAAAACCTCATTGTGTTTTAGCCCGGCGTCGACACTAAATGCCCTTCCTGTATGGATACAGGCACTAGTCTGTGCGACTGCGATTTTATCCTCAAGATTCAGCCCGATTCTGGTACTGTGGACCTTAAGCAGGTCTACCAGAAATTCCAGCTTCGCGAATATTTCACGAAACTCAGTGCGTGTGCTTATGCTAGGCACCCTTCCATTGACTGACTGGAATACCCACACAGACAACTCGCCTAATCCTGAGCGCTATATCAGTCTGCGCTCTCTCGAAGCGCATCTCGCTTCCGCTTTAGTGCTCATCACCTCCGTGGCCATCTATGGAACCGAGTATATGTACAGCTCGTTCCAGATCTTCTTCGATTCCACGCCTCTGCAGTTGCTAGTTGCCGCCTACCACAGCCTTCTGGGCCACCTTCGTCCTCATCATGGAGTAATTCAGGCTTTCCATCTTCCCATCTTTTTCCACAAGAGGGAGGCTGCCGTAGCTAAAGAAAGGACCGATGCCTGGCTTAAACGCCTCGAGGACAAAGTCCACGAACGCTCAGGCTCGACTTTAGCCACTCCCTTCGACCGCACTATTCGTAGAATATTCAATCATCGCGGAGATACTTGGTTTGACCACCCCGACGTCTTCTTCGAGGACTACGAGTCTCCCGACGATATAGACTACGACGACTTGGAGAACTACTAGTTTCCTAGATAGCTTAAGCCCAATATACGATCCATTTTCTCATGCCTTACTGCTTCGCCGAGTTCCCTCAAGCTTAAGCAAGACATCTCCTCTTTAGTGGTTTCACCCGTTTAAGGGGTTCAACCCTCCTCCGTTTAAGCCACCCCCGGCTTGCGCCGACGAGTTCGAACACGCAAACTACAACTTTCAAGTCATGCTTAAGCACGAGAGCGGTGCCCCTTTCGAGACCCACGCTCTACATGTTTAAACAGACAGCGTCTGCCATAGTGCGTTTCCTTGCTTAAGCGTCTCTTCCGATTATTCACTCCAGTGTCAACAGCTTCCTTTGCAGGAGCACATCAAACTTATCGCTGGAATCTATGCCATCACCCATCTCCCTTTCGAGACGGTTTCTCGCTTCGCGCCTTCTGGGGTCGCAACGCTTCGCCGTACCCCAAGCAGATGCGTCAGCTCATCGACTTTCGTGATAATATCCAGAAAGTCCTCGCCCAGCGCAAGAGCGCTAAGGTCGTTCAGTCTCAGGCGGTTCAAGACAACATTCGGGCCGTCCGCGAGATCACATTGAAACGCAGCAGGCGCTTCAGGTAGCCAAGGAACAGCAAACGCGTACGTT